>JAABKK020010468.1:0-23166 GCA_011634745.2 Catotricha subobsoleta
GTATATAAGGATACACTAGGTCCGACATAAGTTAAAGCTGAAATCCGACGCTGTAGTGTACGGAAATGCTAGTTGGGATATTATTATAATAATCAACTTATTGTTATTATGATTATGATTATTATTATATTGTCATACAAACCAGGTAACAAAATTCTTTTCTTTATTTTGTGATCGTATTTAAATAAACATTAATTTAGTAATTTCGATAATGAAAATGAATACGTCATCACAATAGAACAAAGTACAATTATTTGAATGGAGGTTTATGCTTTATGGTATGCTATGCCTGGTGTAATATACGGAATTACGCATTACGTCTTACGCATATATGTAATTATTTTCGATAGATTTCATATTTTATTATAAATGTTTAATTAATAAATATTTTAATTCTATTCGTTAATTTAATTTTCTATTTTTTTCTAATTTGTAATTAATTACAACCGAAAAAGGTGTGTTCTATCTAATCGAAATAAATGTTGATATTTACTCATTAACCCATAATTCTCATATATTGCCAAAAAAAAGTAACGAATCCTGTGTGAGTGGGTCAAAATTGATTTTTTAGCATATACAGCAGAAAAAGCATTTATGATCAACCGGCATTTATATTCCAGGAGCAATGTCACCCCCTACATATTTTTCCCCCACCGAACCCCCAATGACCAAAAATAATAAATGTTATTCTTTTTGTAAGTATGTACCTTATTTCTTTTAAGTAGATATACGCGATATCTAAAAAAAAAGAAAAGAAATTACAAAATAAATGGAATGTTTTGTGAAAAAATTTGTCAAATTTGACCCACTCACACAGGATTCGTTACTTTTTTTGTAGCGACCATTTTGTTTATCGTACAAATAAAGAAAGTGGTGACTTTCATAAATAAATAAATAATTATCACAACGTATCACGGTTTATTTGCAAGAAACACTAGAGATATTCCAATTCAAAATATAGGTAAGTGGGTCAAAATTGACCCGACTGCACAGGATTAGGGTAAATAAAATGGTAGATAATAATTTAATTGTTATTTTGTATGTGCAAAATATAACATAAAATAATTGCATTAATGCGAAAATTGGAACAGTAAGCTATTACTTTATTTTTGAAAAAAAAACCTTTTTTTTTTGAAGAAAATCAAGTATGGATTTTGCAATTTTTTTTTTTTTGTGGGGGAATTTTTTTTTAAAAAAAAATGAAAATCAATCCACTCTGGCATCTTGTTTTTTTATTCTTATAATTCTTTTTTTGTGACAAAACACATTTCTATTTACAAATGCGGAGAGAAAAGGCGATCAATAATTAAACGAATAAAAAGCTCAAAATAATATTGCTTTTTGTTTTAGTTTAAATATATAGTTATGAATGTTTGAACAGATAAATCAAATTTCCTGCTAAGCTATTTTCTTTAGACCTAATTGTGTTTGAGGATCATTATACAATAATTCCATCATTATTTTAATAAATGCATAAGATTCAATAGAACTACTTTTCTTGGACTTAAACAGTAGTTCGTATTCATATTTTTAGTAAAGAACTTTTTAAAATTTGGAGTTTGATAAAAAAAAAAGTGAATAACTGCCTGCAAAGTAAATAGCTGTTCATTTGTTTTTATTTATCATTAAATTTATTATTATTATTTTTTTTTAAATAGATAAAGCTTTTTCCCCACTTGCTTCTGACGCAACGCATTTCACAGTATTTCAATGTAATATTGATACAAATAAATTGAAATCCTTCTATGTACTTTAACAACGATTTAAAAAACTAAAATGGTAAATGTTTGAGTGCTTTAAATGTATTTTTTTTAATAACAATTTTATAAAAAAAAAAAAAATTTTGAATTTTTTTTTTGAATTTAATTTTGCTATTTTTAACAATTGGAAATACATTGTTTCCGCGTATATCCTGTTAATTAAAATTTATGCGCTTCGCTAAAACATTTTTAACATCGTTTTTCTCTTTGTATTTATGCATAATTGTTGTATAGAACATTGATGAGTTGGTTATTTCATATTACTTTAGTTGAAAAAAATTATGATTTGTGCATTATTTAATTTTACTATTTGTTGCTTCTTAATAAGTGTTTGTTTATATGTTACAATGTTCACGCAAGCTAAGTACTAAAAAATACTAGATTTTTTTTTTATTGTATTTGTCCACTCTTTTAATAAATTTTAATTACTATTCAATTTGGTGATCTGGCCGCAAAACATACCATCTACCTACTAATAAACCAAATAAAAAAAAAAAAATTACCTAAAATAAATCTGCATTCCTCTTTCGTATTTATATTCTGACCAGAACCAGACTACCAGTGAGTGCTTTCAATTCAAAAACAATTACAAAAATAAATATTGAAAGTGCTGAATGATTTGTATGGCACTTGGCACGTATTTTCGTTTAACACTTTCAATTAAATTATAAGTGGGCTTAACACAACAAAAAAAAAATATAAAAAAAATTAAAATTTTTACGCACTGCCATTACTATTTCTCCGAAATCTGAATAAATAATCTGAACTATTTTGTGATAATGGTGTATAGTTTTTTCGATTGAATTTCGGTGTATTTTTTTCACGTCTTTTTTCGCTACGCTTATATTTTTGTTGATGTTGTAGTTCCTCCTCATAATCATCATCATCATAATCATCTTCGTCTTCTTCTTTTTCATCAAGATGCTGTTGTTGCAATTGCTGTTGATAAGCCCAATTATTATGAAAAAATCCACATAACATTGCTGGTAATGTTGTTGCTTCTCCAATTTTTAATAATGCTGGATTAAAATTATGTTGATGATAATGTTGATCACTACCTGACCAAAAATTCAAAACGATATTCAACGTTGTACTGTTTATATTGCTCATATGTCAATTTGTATGTTTCATTGAATGAAATTTCATCGACTAATTAATATATGTTTTACTTAGTTTTTCTTCTTCTCTTTTTATTTTTTTTTATTTAGAGATTTAATTTAAATAGAAATAAATATGCGATTTAATTTTTATTCAAATTTGGATAAAAAAAAAAAAGAAAACAAAGAGAGATAGAGATATAGAGGATTGAATATAGCGCTAAAACTATATTGTGTACCAATAAGACATAATTTTAATTAAATAGTTTTAATTACATTAAAATATTTTTACATGTTGGTATTTTAAATTAAATTCGAAAACAATTTCTAAGTTATTTTATGATATGTAGATGTGACGCGTTTGTTTTCTATTTATATTCCTATTATTTCACTTCTATTATATGCCATTTATATAAATACCACCAATATTGCATTCGAATACAATAGAAAATAATGGCCAAAAAAACTTTTATAGATATAAATATTCTAAAAATATTTTATTTAAATGCTTACATAAAATATTAAAACAGAAAGATGGTGTACTATATTATTAATGCATAGCAAATTCAGTAACCACCACAAAATTCTTTATATAGTACATTTTACATTCATGGATCCATCATGTGCAGAACAATTATTATTAAACCACTATATATACCAACAGAACAACAGAACTATTATTAAAATGGGTAACAAATAAAATATAAACTCAGGAAAACACATTCCAACATTTTTTTTTGTTTAGTTTTTCTTTGTTTAAAGTTTTAAGTATTTAATGTTTTGTAAAAAAAAAAAAAAAAAAGCTTTTATTTCTTTTAATGGAGAAGAATTGCTATGACATTTGGTTCATGCCATTTTTTTTTTTACCCAGTTAGATGTAAACTTTGAATTTACAATTTACAAAGCATAGCAAAATGAAAATATTCATTTTTAGGAAAAGTTAAAAGCCACGACAATCTCCTCTGTTGAAAATGTTGTATTTTTTTTCTATTTGACTGTGACAAATTTTCGGATAAAATCGTTTTCCAGTTTCTTGGAAATTATTTTTTTGTTTTTTTAATTCTCGGAAAGTGCTTAGTACTTTATTTCTACATTCGATATCAAATATTTTTCATTTTACTTGTCTGATTGTGATTGAATATTTAATTGGAAATATATAGACAATCAATCCGGGCTTCGTTTCAATTAGGTTTTCTGATTAATAACATTATTTTTATTAATTGAAAAACAACAAATAATATTTATTTATTAGCAAATTTTTCTTTTGCTCGTTGATTGGTTACTAAAATGAAATCAAATTAAATTAATTCATTATTTATTGAATTATATAACAAATCATTCAACATTAAAAGAAATATTTTAAAAGTTAAAAAAAAAAAAAAAATGTAATAGAAAATTAAATGTACAAAAATTGAAAGATTTCATATTTTAATAAAATTATATATATTTTCAGTAACGGCGACAATTCAAAAATGCGAGCATGCACATATCTCTTAAGAAAGTGTAAATCAAGCCATTATACTTTAGGTTTTTTTTTTTTTTTAAAAAAAAGACAAACTTTGAAATGGAAAATATTTTATTGACTGAGCTTTTTGATAGGTATGAGTCACCAGTATTCACATAAAGCTATAATATCTGTGAATATAAACGTAATAAAAGAAATTCTCTTATTTGATATTCAAATTTCAAAAGCAATTTAACAAAGTTGGAAAAAGTAAAATTACATTTCTTGGATTTGTTAAACAGACGGATAAAGAAAAATAATCGATGTATAATCAACACCAAACGCAGTTAAAAAAAAATAATATAATATCAATATTTGTCATATGAAATATGATTATTCTATTTAATTTTATTTATTGATTTTGCTGCAAATTTTTATACAATTTCTGTGGCGTATTATTATTGTTACAAAATTATGAATTGCGTATGTAACAAACCTGATAAATCATGATATTGATTTTCGATTATATGACATTTTGACAAATTATCAAGGCATCATTGTCGGCTTGCCCTCTACATGCTAAGAACATATTATATATAATAATAGGAAAATACCAAAGCCACATTGGGGCAACGTGTGTTGTTGGTAAATGTGAATTATCCATATTAACTTAACTAATGGTTTAGTTCAATCAAGTGAGTCTAATTATAGTATTTTCATTGAGTAAGTTGGTATACCGAAAACCAAAATACCAAACGAATATTTAAGTGAATCAATTAATGTTAGGTAATAAGGTATCTTGGTTAAATGAAAACCAACAAAAAAAATAATAAAAAACGAAACGAAACAAACAAACACACGTATACACAAATGTGAAAATAGGTTTGTTGAAAAATTAATATAATTTTAGGTGTAAATTGAATTTAAGTGGTCTGGACTCTATTAAGAAATTGGAAAATCTGCGACAATATGAACGGAAGGTGTCAGAATGGCAAAGGATAATAACAGATAGACTTTGATGTTCATTATTTATATTGATATTGATTCGTTTAATTATATTTTAAATGTATATTGTGTGTGTGTGTGGTTATATACAATTAATTATATGATATAATTAAATTAGTGACAATGTGATTTATGCCCATTTATTGATAGCATAAATATATTATCGTGTTTGAAAGTCGATTATTTATGGCCTTTCAAAAATTCATTGTACGACATAAATCTACCTTAAATTTGAAAATTGATTGGACCATTGTGACTCATAAATCGTTTAAGCTTTTATGTTTCACCTCTTGGTGAGTTATTTTTATGTTTATGGTAATGTTTAAAACTTTCTACAATCTGGTCTGTATGCACGAAGAAAGGAAACTAACTATATATGACGATAAAAGCTTGATTTACTTATTATTAGTAACATTTGTTTGCATTCACAAGATATAAGGTAGGTATTTATTTTTATTTTATTTTTAGATTACTTTGGAAAATTTTAGCACATTTTTATGGATAATCGAACAGAAATTTTAATATTAGTATCTATATAAGAAATGAATGCCTTATGACTTTTTACACTTACCATCTGAGTTTTTTTTAGAGATCGCTGTTTCAGCAACTGAGTCTTCACTTAAACTAGCGTTCATGGGCCGCCCATTATTGGTTACTTCTGATATTTAACGAAAAGAAATAGAAATATTTATTATTAGACATTAAATTGATCTAATAATTTTCAATGTTGGTGCCTAATCCAATATATTTAAGAACAATAATAGGCGTTTTCATTTGGGACCTTTTTCTTGCTGTTGATCTTGATAAACATAAACACTTATGCAAGTAAGCAAGTAAGTAAGAAATATGTATCAAATAATTTATGTATATTGTATAAATTAAATTGCTTAAATTTTAAAATAAATTATTGTCAAATATGACCAAATTCTGTGATACATATTAATACTTTACAGTATATGCATAAATGTTTATCCAGATCAAACGTAAAAGAAGGTTTCAAAAAGAAAACGACTAATAAAAGCTTAAAAATCAATTAATGTTTATATAGTATCAATTATATATAATTGCTTTTAACCACAAAATAATGTAATCAAAGAGAAAAAAATACATTCAAATTATTTGTAAATACTTTAAATTGTCGAAAAACAATAAATTTGTTTTCAGTTTGCATTCGGGCGATTTTTTTTTTAAAAAAAACTAGTGCGAGTGGCAGTTAATTTACATTTTATTTTTATAGTTATTTTGTTGTTTTTTTTGTTTGTTTGAATTTTAAAAATAGAAAAGAAATAAAATCGTGTAAAATACTCACCTAAATTTTCGGCGGATGCGTTCATTTCAGCCATTGTGCGTTGACAGCCACGTCCTCTTGTTGGTCCACTGGGTGGTTTTGGATTGCCGGCTGGTGAATGTAACGATTGACTTTTGTGCCTTCGGATGGTTGGTAGACGTGCCACAAACGATGCGTTGTGTTTAAAACTAGAAGATGCCCGTCTAATCAGCGATTTTCGACTTGTTCCAGAACTTATCGACATTTTTTTTTAAAAATATGTTTTGTTTTTTTTTTCAAATGTTAAATAATAATAAAACCAAATATAACCAAAATAACGAAAATATATATTTTTGTTTTTGTTTTTTTTTTTTATGTAAATTAGGTTGCGGTTAGTGGCGTTGGTGACGGTGGTGTGTTGGTTGTTTTGTTTGTTGGTATAAATTGCAGTAGGTATTGTAATAAATACCGGTGGATTTTGTGTATGTGGTAAATTTGGGTAGAGGTATTTTGGCGTTGATTGTTGTGATGTCAGGATTGTGTGTTTCAATAAAAGCAACAAAAACGGGAACACAAAAAAAAGACAAGCAAGAAAAAAAAAACCAATTAAAAATTAATCATCAAAGAATAAAAAAAAAATATATTATTTTTATGAAAATGATAAAAAAATTATTAATCGTAAAAAGATGGAAATAGTGTAGGATTTGACACAAGGAAATATATTTTCTCATATATTTGTAAGAACAAAGTCACATATGATGCAGTGCATAAAAAAAAATAGAATATATCGACATAAATCTTGTTATTACACATAAAATGTTTCACAGTAATAAGAATAAAATAAAATAAAATATAAAAAAGAAATTTTACGCACATCTAAAATAAGGTAATCGAAATGAATATGGAAGAATGTAGTGTGAAGTATAAAACACTATACCACCAACAGAAACAGAAAACAATCATAAAATTTTATGACATTCAATTCAGTTGAATTGAGAAAGACCGAAGGAATGAAATTGATAAATTGTGCAATTTTTTTTATTATTATATTACATATTATGGTTCAGTTCATGCTTTGTTTGCAATGGATGTTTTGAGTGTTGAGAAATAGCGTGTATGCATTTTATTTGCACTTGTTATACATTGGCAAAATACATCTTAATCTTAAGAAAAAAAAGAAGCAAAAAAAGAATAAGTTATAAATTTGATTTTAAGAAAATGTTCATGGATTTTTTTGCTCTTAGCAAATTTTTGAATTACATCATTTGTTTTTATTTAAGAAGTAAATTGTAAAATTTTGTGAATATGTAAGAAAGCAGACGACTTGTTTTTTTTTTAAATTTCAAACATTTCACACTGATTTTAACCGGTCACGTAATCATAAAATAATAACGACGGATAAAATTGCATTTGAAAATAAGATTTTTTTTTCTTTATTTTTATTGTGTTTTGTTGACGTGCAGAAAGAAAACAGTTTGTCTATTCCATAAAGAAAAAAATTACACTTAAATGTAATCAACAAGATAAAAATTGAGCGAATGAAGAATATTAAATAATGTTTAAATGACTTTATACAAAAATTACGAATATTGTTGAATGGGATTAGTGTATAGTCTTATTGTTTGTATTGGATTATATTTTAGGAAAAAATAGAAATTATAATTCAAACAAAAATGAAAAGAAAAGAAACAGTTAATAAAAAAATAAATAAATGATTTTAAATTAAATTTAAAATAATTTTTACGAATATTTGGTTTTTAATTGTTATTAATTTAATACTTCTTATTGAAGTCCATTCTACGACATTAAATTTCATATAATTTTTATAAATTTTCGTATTTTTTTTAAAAATACTAATTAAATGCTACCATTAGAAAACTATTTATATTAAAAACTATATACTATTTATGTAATAAAAAAATATTTTAGCACATTCATTCTAACTGCATATTCCTACATTCGATAATTATAAAACGTATATTAAGGCTAACGAAAAAAACAAGAAAACAAAAAGGAAAAAAACACAAAAAAAAAGAGAAATTAACAATAAAATCAATCATATATTATTTTGTGTGTACAAAATTTTATGTGCAATCGACAATGCATCTACTAATTAGCTTAACAAATGCGCTCAGATATAAAAGTATTTTTATTTTTTAATATTTCTCATAAATATAAAGCATATATGAGTGTGAATGAATAATTAATGTCCTTGTCTCCGAGCAAACTCTATTTTGGTGGTCTCACATTTGATTGTCTTGTTACTTGTTGCTAGACGCAAAAACAAAATTATAATATATGTAGAAATATATTTTTCTAAATGTAATATGAATAGAAATAATTTATAGTCTATTTACAGATGCATTTTCTTTCTATTTCATATACCTTTAAATACACACAAATAGGTTATTTTCGAAAGTTTTTTTTTTTTGGTTTAATTTAGCTTGTGTCAAAATATTTCTATAATTTCACATCGAAACATTATTGCTGAATCAAAAAGCTTAGTCATTTCGATTCAAGGAAACTATTATTTAATTCAATTTTAATTTCATCATTTTTTTTGGTGTTGCTCTTAAATGAAATTTAACTTTTTCGTAAGTAACAGTTTGGTCGATTTTAAAAATTTGAAACTTGATGAAAATAAAATATATTTACATAACACACAAAAAAAAAAAAAACTGTATATGAAAATTTTATGATTTCAGTGAATAATAAATATAAATTTATTGCCCATATATATATTTAAAACCAGACTTATGCCGCCCAATAACACTTAAAACAGCTTAAATTCAAATAATGTGCCATATAATCAAAAATATATTTATATTTTTCGTAAAGTTCAAAAATATTCAATAAATAATTTTGTTGTTTCATTCATAAAAGAAAAAAAAACATATGCCACATTATCCAAATTTTTTTTAACAATTTTCTAAAATATTAAAAAAAGAGTAAAACTTTGAGTACTTTAATTAATGTGATCAATGATGAATTTAAGAATAATCCATAAAAAAAAAAGATGAAAAGAAAAGAAAACAACGACACTGCATTGCGGCGTTATTATAAGAAAGTTATGAACAATTGAAAAAGTTTTAAAAATAATTTATTTTTGGCGAAACACTATAAGCCCTAGGACACGGTTTGATTCCCAAAATAAAAAATGATGAAAGAAAGCTTTCAATCATTAATCGCTTTAAACCTAAAAAAAGTTTGGTGAAATCAATTTACATCGCTCAGGGATATAAGAACCAAACCAATGATCATTTTGGTGTTGGTGAAATCTCTGGATATTTTCAATTAAAAAATTATAACAAATGGTTTATGTAATAGCTAAATTTAAAGGCATCTATTGTTCCATTTTAATTTTTTTTTGTTTTTTTTTTTTTATACTTTCTTTGTCGATTTATGACGGTGTTAAACTAATTTAATTTTTTTTTTTTAACAAAATAATTTCGTCTAAGGAAATGAATAAAAAGCAATTTGTGCTTACAAAAGAAGGAGAAGGTTGGAAATGAAACAAAGCATAATTTGTTTATATTTAAATTACAACTGGAGTAATAATTATAAAAGGTCACCATCTGCTACATTAAATAATTAAAAAAAAAAAAAAATGAAAAATAAAGAAAGAAAAAACACTGATTAATGAAAGTTACTTATACCTGCAAAATGTAATGTATTAAAATACCAACAGTTCAAACAGTATTTAAATGTTACAGGAATGAAACTCGATTAAATACTGCTACCTGTTTTAAGTATGTAAATTTAAATAAATGTCAATCCATATGTATAATATATAACATTTATGCAATAGAAGAAGTCGATTATATCCTCCCTTATGTATTATTATTATTAGCACAAACGATAGCTTTGAAGTATATTGAATTAAATAAAATGGACTTTTTCGTTGAAATGTTTATGCTTCGCTTTCTGGGAAAATGCTCGAGAGCTTTACTAAAAAACCTCGTTTCCTTTCTCCTTGAAATTTGAGTGTGTGTGTATATTATTTATACATAATAAATATCTAAAATACGGTTATATTCCTTCGTAGCAATATAAAAAAAAAAAACAAAAAAATAAATAAATATTTGTCAAGGAATCATAAGAAAAAAAATGATAATTTATCTTAAATGAAAATAACAATTTAGATAAACAATATTATTTAATACGGTTAAAATAAATAATGACTTAATATACAGGAATTGTAAAAAGCGTAAACGAAACATTAATAAAGCAATTAAGCGAATTTAAATATAAGAAAATTTAGACCATAGAATATAAAGCATGAACATTTAAGCATTACAACGACACTATATTTTTCTTTTCTGTATAAAAAAAAAATTAAAATGTTTTTTTTTTTTTTTTTTTGTAATTCATAGTGTGTGTGTGTGTGAATACTAAACTTACATTGCGCTTGAAGTTGATGTCAATTCTTTTGGTGGTTCCAATTTGGAGCTTTTTTTTATTTTTATATTAAATTGCATACAAGTTGATAGACAATTTGCATAAAAATTTATATGCGGTATATAATGTATATGTAATGATATCAACAGCACAGCACACACGCAGCAGGCAAAATCACATAACGCACGTGCACGTGTATATATTTTATATAAATATATATATATATTTTTTTTGCATACAGGTAGAGGTAGAAGATAGTAGAGGCACAACAACAATTTAAAGGAAGAATATTTTGACAATCATAATCAGATTTGCATAAAAAAATACGAATAGAAAAAAAAATATATTGGCATACATTAAAATAAAATTTTATATTTAGAATTTTTTTGTTTTAAATAAATATAGAAATTCATATGAGATAGATAAAGCTAAACTTTTCGATAATGTAGTTTTATCATTTATTAATTTATTTAATATATTTTCATAAAAAAAAATATAATAAAATAATAAACCAAAATAGAAACGAAAAAATTCTTAAATAAATCATTCATTCAAAATAAAAAAAAAACATTCATTACTTTCAAAATATATACTTATATATATATATTTTTTTAAAATAGAAATTAAAAAAAAGGCATTTGTGATATTTATAGCGGTCGTATTTGGTTTAAAATGTGAAAATTTTTTTTTGAAAATAAGTGAAATAAGAAAAATCAGAAACTATTAAATAGTTTAGAGAATTAAAAATAAAAATAATAATTATTAATGTAGTAATTAATTATAGTGTGTGTCTATGGCGTGTATTTAAATGTGACTGTGTAAGTTCAAAAACAATATGTGTTTATTGCATAATAACGAAATCATTAAAGATAGCAAACTAATTTTAAACTTAATTTAATTTTTCTAAATAAAAAAAAAATATATATAAATTATTGTATAAGTATAGAAAAGTCTTCGTTCATTATAAATTATTTTATTTTCTGTTAGTGTTATGTGGATGAGACATTAAGTAGATACTGTTGAACGATATTCATAAATGGTGAATTGAGGAATATATATAACATTTATTTTTTTGTTCATTACAAATAGTAGTAACCTGTCTGTATTTCATTTAATGCACATAAATATCTTGAATAAATGAATTCTTATTGTTAATTATGAAATGCTATTAAATTGAATTTCTCTTTTATGTTAATTCGGTCAGTTTCCACATCAACCTTATTTCAAACCACAGACCACAGACCACAGACCACAGACCAAAGGAAAAGAAATGTATGGTAAGTATAAGATAAAGTTGTAAAGAAATGTTTCTAAAATATATCAAAGTCGATAAACATTAAGTTAAAAAATAGTACGAATTAAATCGATTTAGCCTCTAAAATAATCTAGGGCACAGTGATGTATACAAATACAGAATTCTCGTAAACAAATATTTGAAGAAAAAAAAGAAGAAAATTCTGTGATGATTGATGTAATAAATAATGTATACGGTCATGCTTTGTGACTTGTGTGGTCTACATAGAACATGAACAATAATAAAATATGTCCAAAATAATATTCAAAAGTAGTGTTCAGGTACACAAACATTAATTGGTAGTAGAATTCAAAATTTAATTAACAGCACAGCTGTTTACACTATTTATTCATTATAATCAGAAAACATATTTGTTGAATTGGTAACATTTTAATTAATATGACTCGTCACTTGGAATAGCTGAAATTCAGTTTAAACATCTATCGTTCGTGTATAACAAAATTTGCGATGCTAAAATTATTAAGGGCAACATTTTAGAAATGTAACAGGCGCATGATATATTTCTATAAGCTGAAATTGGTATTATTTTGGATTTGATATGAAGATTATGTTTAAATTAGCCGAACGAAATAACAAATTATTATGTAAATCTAAGTCTAAACTTGAATATTCATGATATTGGCAAGACTTGATATTTCCGATATTATTATTTATAATCCATTTTGATACATATGGATGTTATGTTATTATGATGAATACAAACAGACACACAAAAATAATAATAAGTTCATTATTGCGACATAATATTTTAGAAACATATTTTAGACAGATCCTTAATCCTTATGACCACCAAAATATTACCATCTCTATATATAGAATAGAGAATGCGCTTGTGGTATATTTTTATAAAATCATGGCATAAAATATTGCATATATGCCATCACTATTTTTTTTTTTTTTAATCAAATCAAGGAAAACCAAAAAAAAAAACAACCCTTAAAATAATAAATCTAATTAGTAATAACTATTACGGGCATTATGCAAATGGTTACAAAAGAAAGTAAACACGGTTGCGTGTTCAGTATTCACAATAGAAATACTTATACACGTTTGTAAATATTATTATAATTTATTATTTTCATAAATAACACGATTAAAAGAATTTCGTAAAAGTTTAGTGGATATTTGACATAAAATATTTTTTTCTTTTTTCACCAACTAGATTTTCTGCAAAATATTCTTTTTTTTACTTAATAAATTTATTACTTTTATATTCATTTTTCTTTCTATTTGTTTTGAATAACTTCATAGTATTTCTAAATATTATAAGACGTGTGAATATTAAATAAAAAACGATATAAAACAATAAATTTTATCCCTAAAAAACAAAAAATAAATTAGGTTTCTTAAAAAAAGAAAAGCGTATCACAAATATATAATGGCTTTTAGCGCGGTTTCCATAGAACTATTTTTATGTGTCTGCTGTTGATTTTTCGAAAAAGAAAATAAAACTGATGAAATAAAATCAAATGAAATCAAAAGTTAGGCAAAAAAAATGAACAAAAACAAAATAGAAACGAGAAAAAAGGAGAACTTAAAGAAATTGTGACTGTTGAGAGAAATAAGAAAAATAAAAACTATATGTATGTCAAATAGAAAAAAAAATGTTGTACAATGTAGAATAGTTGGTAGAATCAAATTAAAAAAAAAACGAGAAAAAAAAAATGAAATGATTTTCATTGTTAATATTATATATGTGAAATATTCATATGGTGTTGTATTATTCGATATTGTATTTTTTGTGTGTTTAAACACTGTGTTATGTAATAAAAGACTGCGTGGCTTACATTTATTAAGATATTTTAAAAATTCATATCACATGAAAAAATAAAACAATAGAAAAAACTTTTATTTTCTTCTGTTCTTGTATAAACATATTTTTTGTATATACTAAAATGTGTGTGACCACTTCAAATTCTGTAGTGATTATAATAAAAATATGCATTTCAGTTTGCTGCATAACATCAAAAAATATAATAAAATCAAAAAAAAAAAAAATTAAATTATATTTTTTCAGGATAGAAAATGCAATTCATTTTTTTTTGGAACAAATATAGAGACAGAAAGAAAAAAAAAACATTGAGCACATCAACAACACTAAGTTTTATTTAAAATATTGGTTTATTTATTTTTATTAATTAAAAATTTATTGAAATAAATTGAACTTATTAAAAACAAGATTTAAAAATAACAAAAAAAAGAGAAATTAAACGAAAAAAAAATAAAAGAATATTTTTTTTTTGTAATTATTAGACTTAGATTAAGATAAAAACACCAACCTTTCAGTGGCGCTCGGATATCTTCGTGCTAATAGGTATATCTTTTGGCCGCGAAAGCTTTTTTGACGAAACAAAGAAATATTTAACAGTTAAAAAAAGGAGAAATAAGATTTTTTTTTCTAGAGATTAAGTTCTTATTTGATAAGATTTTCGTAAGACATATAGAAATGACGGTTACAGCAACAAATTTGTCGGGTAGATTGTAAATTAATTTAGTGGGTATAATAATGTGTGTGCATTCTGAAATATTTTTTTTTTTTTTTGTAAAGAATTGTAATAAATTTGAAATGAAAGATAATTTATATGTAATATATGTTTAACAATTAGTCCTATTTTAGTTATAAACAGAAGGTCAGGCGCAAATGGAAACATAACATTCATACATTTCTGATTCTTTAAGACCATATACAACAAGACAATAACAATTTAATTTTTTATTTAATGTAAAACTTATAACGTGAAACTTACAATACACAAAATGAATGGAAATAGCTGAACAATATTTTTATTTTAACATTATTAAGTAAAATTAAAATTGAGAGAATTAAGCAATTTAGAGATTTAGAAAAGTAAAAATATATTATATATATTAGGATAGTCCTTATGTTTGAAGCTTCAAATATTATTAGTCTATAGCCCCTAATTTGGTTCCTTTCAATACAAAAATGAAATCTGTAAAATATGTTGATAATTGTTTTTTCCTTCATACATATGAGGACCACCATAATAAATATGTTGTTTAAGAGAGTCGTACGGGATTCTAAATCGATTTACATTCCTATGACAACATTTTTCCTATGTAATTTCAGACTACCGCCCATCCCTCCCGCTTCCGTCTTTGAAACTGATGTCATTATATTCATTTAATAGATTTAAAATAAAGTTATCGAGTCTTTGTCATTATTCGTCGAAGCTTAATGATAATTTAAAAAATGTCAGTCTTAATATTATTCAAATTAGAACCTTGAATTCAAACTTTCCGTATCGCAATGTCCCTGGTAAACAAAGTATAGTAATAATTTTTATTTTTGTTGAATTTGAAACAAAAAGCTTATAAAAATAGTGCAGTTTAAGCTTTCTTTAAGATTGCGTGTTTACAATATAGTGCTAATGTGTGTTGTTATATGATTTGTGTTAATTTCTTTTCTTCTTTTAGTTATTGAAATTATCGATGTTAATTTTGGATTTACTTATGAGTCATGGATCAAATATCACTAAAACAAATCGTCAATAATGGACAAACAAAAACAAATTTTTAGCAAAAATATCAGGGTATTTTTAATAATATTATGGGTGAAAAAATTCTTCAATAAATTCAAATTTTTTTTTTTTTCAATTAATTTCGAGACACGCTTTAAAAATTAATGAAAATTGCGAACTAATTTTCTTGTTTGAATTATCAAATGCGGATTGTAAAAGCTTTTTAAAGTTAATGGCGTTGATCAGTAACATATTAAAAATTTGACCTTTTTTTTATAATTATTTTATTTGCTTCTTTTTAGAAATTGATAAAAACATTCATTTGGAGATTTTAAATAATACATAGTTTTAATGCACAAAAACTAAAGTTTCTGTCCGCAATTGCATTATCACCAGGATAATCAGAATATTCTTTATTTTAGTTAACATATTTAACGACTTTTTCGTTTTTCCGTTTATGGCAAAAAAATCATAAAAGCAGTGCTTGATAAAAAAAAAAAATATCGTTGACGAAGCTTATCTATATTTCTATCAAACTCGAATGCTCTACTATACGACCATTCAAATACTGAACCGACCAAAACAACTAACATTAATATGAAAAATTTAGTTTATATTAATTTTATAACCTCTGAATATTATTAAATCAAAATATTGTTTTTAATTTTAAAAATTTATCTTTGTAATATTCAAGTTCAAAATAGCATTTACTAGGTTTTTATGTTATGTTCAAAATTTGCATATTGAAAACCATTATTATTCAATAATTAATTTAATTTAATTAAAATTGATAAATTATTTTTGCAGGTACTTAATTCTACTTTTTGCTCAGTAAACGATTAAAAAGACAAGGACATAATTGACGTGACATAGTCAATAGGGTTGTTGAATGACCTCTGAGATTTGCTTTTATTAGATTTTTTTTCATAATACGACATCTACTTCTAAAAAAATAAATTATATTTCTAGTGTAATTTTTTGAAATTTGGTCGAATTTTTGTAATTTCAGAGGACAAAAAATGTATGCGACCGGCAGATGTCTGGCCAACTTAACAACTCTATATAACTGAAGAAAAAAAAAGATATGCCAACATAGCGACTGATAGCCAGAAAGAATTCTATACAGATTATATAAAGGCCGAAGAATAATGATAAAGTTTTATTACATAATTATTACCGTTGAAATGTCATTATTATATTATTATGGGTGCAATTATACCAATACAGAGAATATCCTAATATTATTATTTTTAATAGTCTCCAAACGAAAATATGAAGTTACATAACAAACTATTTAATGTGTGCTTCATAATTTTTATATCAAAATTAATGAATACAATAATTTTACTTGTGTTTATAAAATTCTGTTGTTAGACATCTATTATTTATATATAAAATAAAAATTAATAATGGCGATAGACTAGATTGCAGATTTTTAATTAATATTTCCATCAATTTTCAATATTTTGGCATTATATAATTTTGAAAATAATATTTTGTTCAATATGAACAATTCCGTGCTATTTGTAAATAGACGTTGAAAATTGAAAATTGTAGATTTGGAGCGTTTCAAAGTACATATTACCAGAATGAATAGATTTTTTATTGTGTGCATATTATAATGATACGTAAATTATACAAAATAAATAAATAAATAAATAAATAAATGTATTTCAATGAATTTTTCATTAAAGCGATAAATAATTTACTTCTATTTTTTAAATTATTATTTTTTTTAAATTTTTTATCAATACTAAGTAAAACTAAAAAGCTTTTGCACCGCACTGATCCATTATTCCAAAATGCAGTACCTACATTTTTCTTATGAAAAAATTTCGATAGTTTCTATAATTTTTATTGCATATTGAGAATTCTAAATCTTCTCAATCAGATCGAACAGAGCCAATACAAATTTAAATCACAAAAGAAAAATATTATAATAAAGAGTAAAAAAATAAGGTAAGTTGCAGTAGTCAACAAATAATTGCGATTAATTATTTAATTCAAAATTACTGGCACAAAGAGGATAATTAAAATCTAAATGATTTCTAATCAAATCACTGTGCTTTGCATAGTAGTTTTTAGTTAGTGATTTGTAGAATTTTCTCTTGCTATCACTTGCTCTTAAAGGAATGGAAAAAACAAAATGTATATCAGAAATATAGAATAGAAAAATCGCAGTCAATATCAAATACTTATGAAAAATAAAATGTTTATAATTAAAATACCCACAAATTACCTATAGTCACATAAATTCCTAACCATTCTATCCCAGTACTCTCTATAAAGACACAAACACCAAAATAATAACTTTTTTCTCATTTTTATAAGAAATAAAAATATAATTAAAAAAAAAAATATAATTTGTAAAACGTTTCGACTATTTTAATAAAATTGTACAAAAATTCAAAACAATAGATTCAATACCAAATTAAAACGAAATGGTTTATGTTTCTGCATAAATTATATTACATAATTATTTTCTTTTGCTGTTTGAAATAATTTTTGTTTTGTTTTTGTTTTTTTTTTTTTGAATTAAATTGCTTATATTTTTTTTCTATATACTTACGAAGGTGGTGGAGACGGTAAAGGTACTTGATGGATTTTCCATGTGGCTACTGACATTGAATGTTCATCGGCAGCATAGCATCGCCACAAGGATTGTATTAATGTAGCTGCCGGTTGTCTTCTACGGATCATATGTTTTTGTCTTTGTTGTTGTTGTACTTTTAACGCAAAACCACTACCGAGTATTCCCTATAATTATTCATTAAAGTAGATTTAATAAATTTCATGTAAGAAAATTCATGGAAACGGGAGCTCCGAATGTAATAAAATGTCAAATGAATTTATAAACTATGCAGTCAAATAATAGAGATAAATTTGCTAAAACATAGTTACAGAACGAATAGAATTTTCTTTTTGTTTTTTTGTTGAACTCGGTTGCACAAATCCTATTTCTATCTTTAAATATAATACTTTAGTATTATGTATATAAGCACATCTATTTCAAAATCTATTGTACCGAACATACCATGAATTTCATTCTAAAGCCAATATTAAATTTTGTGTCTGTTATGCATACTGAAGTATGCAATTCAATTTTCTTACATGTAATGCCTATTTTCGAAATGATTTCAAGCATTTAATAAATGTACATACGAACTGTACATATAGTTCATTCAACTATTACAATTTTATTAGCTTGTGATATAACTAGAACTTTAGAAGCTAGAGTTAGGGTGTATTGCATATGCTTTGTTAGTTATTTTCATTTGATCATTCGTTCAAGATCCTTCTTTGATCAAAAATATTTGCTTGTAGCAAAGATTTTATATTTAAATTCTTGATTTAACTGAAAACGAAGGAAGGATGCGAGGTTCGAATATGGGCAATATTGAAAAAAATGATTCAACCAATAGTTCCCAGAACTAACTCTAATCTTTAACTTGACTCAAAAGCGCAAAAGTTTTTTTTTTACCACGTTAAACAGGTATTTTGATTGAAAAAAAAATAATGATTGAAAAGATAAGTGTGGAAAAAAAATATTCCTCAGATAAAAAAACATTACCTACCGAATATATTTTATAGGTAATTTGTAATTATAGAAAATATATAAACTCACCGCAGGCAAAGCGAAAAATGAAATTCCTAATAATGCACAAAATGATGCTATTACTTTTCCCTGCCACGTTTCAGGGACCATATCACCATATCCCACTGTACATAAAGTTATCTAAAAATAATTCGAAAAAAAAAAACAAATGAAAAACAATACGCTGTGAGAAAATATTTGAATGTTAATTATATTCTGTTTATTAATGCAAATTGGAATTGGCTCACGTACCACACCCCACCTAAGAAATTGAGGGAAAAAAAAACGAATCAAAAAAATATTTCAATAAAACAAAATTGAAACATAAGAAAGAAAATAATGTCATAAAAATGTCAATTTACCATAAGGCTTGAGCAAAATTACTAAATTTTTTATTAACATCCTTTTCCATCAGATAAACAGCAAATGATGCAAATATAAGGCCCAAAAATCCTATGTACAATGTTGTTATTAATTCCTAAATAGAAATGAAAAATATTATTAATTTCAATACTTAGCCAAACCAACGAAATTTCATTCACAATATGTGGTTTTCTTTCTTTCTTGCTTTTGCTTTATTATTTGAAAAAGAAAAAAAAAAAATGAAGAAAAATATAATAATAAAAATACTGCAAACACAAATATAAACCAACATATTTCCAACATAATAACAAAGAAAATTGTTTGTTTCTTTATACTCGTATAATAATACAAATACTTAGCATTATATCAACACAAAATATTTAATTCAACATTGTATAAGAGAGTCGGGGTTATAACATATTTCTTATTGTGCAGAAGCTAATAAAGGTTTTTATAGTTTTTTTGTGTAACAACTAATACTTCTATAATTAAATATAATATATATAGGATAGGTTCCGGTGGGTATATAAGAAAACAGTAAGTGTACATACAATATATTCATAGAAAAAAAAATGCTATTAAAAGTTTAAACAAAAGCTTTTCCACTCTTGCTTTACTTATAAATAAATTATGAATTACATAATAAATAATAATAATATCGTGCATATTGCAGCTTATTATAAATTCTTTCTCTCTATATTTTAATTTAAGTACTTTTACAATTTATTATTATAATAATAAATACAAACTAAGTAGATGTAATAAAGAGCTTATTAAATTATTTACCATTAACCTAATATTAAGTTGACTTAATTATAATTATGTGTATCGTTATGCATGTATACCATTATGACTCAATTTGTATTTGTGTTACTATGTGAATGTACTTATAACAGCTTCCTATCGTTAATATACTTGGTAGCTTATAAGTTTATGATATCACTAATGTATAAAATTATAGATGTATACATATATCGTATGATATATAAATGTTACTATTTTATGGTTTTGTCTTCATTTTCTTGCGGTAAAGTACGTACTTCACATTGATGACTTTAATTTTAGTAATGGCATAGAGGTGAGAATAGCGGAAATGCAAATGATTATAACCTTAATATTAATAATCTTAACATATCTACCAAGAGATTTAAATTATCATATTTAACTTGATTGTAAAATTTTCCTAGTATTATATTGAGAATACATACACGCGACCTTTTAAACAACTCAGTACGTTAATATTATGTATAATTAATTGGTAAGATTATCTGGTTATGCTATTGTTTTGTAAAAAGACAAATAAATTTCTATCATTTATTTAGTGGGATTATTAAATAAATACAAATACATATATTATAAATATATTTTCATACTTGGGAAATTCACTTTGTACTTTAATGAAATTTATTATAGAAAAATCTTGTGAAAAAACAACCACAATTTTTTTTTAAATAAATTGAAGTTGCGATATTCTATAGCTGCTTTCTTTTTTTACACTATCATATGCCACCTTTAGAAAATAAAAAAAAAAACGTTTAAACATTTATAAAATGCAAATTTTCCATCGCATTTCCCTGTCTCTTTGTATTTATGCGTAAACATTAACCATATATTATTATTATATAGAGACCATGTGAATAGAACGCAACATCGCACAATCTAAAAAGATGATACATATGCCTACTCAAACTCATAAACATTAAAATATAAAATTTGACATCATCATAAAGTACATAAAATATTACCCTTCAAAATGTAATACCCAATATACACAATCTATGAAAGCACATTTTCTTGTTCCTTGTTTCCTTTAAACACAGTTTATATTTAATATTTGTATGTATAATGATGTACAACGTCTAACTCAGCTACCAATTCATGAAAAATGGATTTTTTTTTTCTCAATACATTGGCATTTTTTTTTTCAGAACAAACTATATGACATTCTCCAAGAAACGGAAACGGATAATTCATTCCGTTAAAAATTTGAAATGTATTTTAGAGGTTATTCGTCTGGGTCTGGTGAATATATGGCCAAGGCTCCGAGATCTGTCACGTTACACTCACACGCATATTTTGGCCAATATCTTCAAAAGAAAAAAACATAAAATCTTATTAATTTTCTGATCGCACAATACGAAGATCCCCAAGGCCTACATTTCGTAAATACAAAGTTTTTTTTTGTATCTCTGATGGTTGCGGAGCTATAAGCGTTTAAGTTTAAAAGTATCTGTCACGTTACAAAATTTACGAACTGAGTTTGGAGATTTTAAACCGCTTATAGCTCCGAAACCATCAGAGATACAAAAAAAACTTTGTATCTACGAAATGTAAGACTTGGGGATTTTCATATCAGAAAATTATTAGGATTTTATGTTTTTTTTTTCAAGATATTGGCCAAAATATGCGTCTGAGTGTAACGTGACAGATCGGATCCATGACCATATTTGTATTCAACATTCACATATTGATCTTTTCAATCACAATTGAGAATTATTTTTTTCTTTTTTTTTTACATAAATTACTTGAGATAATAATAATATTTATTCTAGAAAAGTGCATTATTAGACAGAAACTATAAAATGAAATTAATGGAATTTTTTATATAATTATTTTCTTATTATTATCAACGAAATAATAACTACATATTCGCATTCCTGTTAAATTATTTTAAGAAAAGATTTGGGATACAGTTCTGTTTCCATTAGAAATTTCTAAATATGTTTATAAAGCGTATTTGATATTCTTTCAAAAATATTGAATGTGTTTCGCAAGCCTAATCATTTCAATTTTCATTTTTATTTAATTCTAAATTGATGGTAAATTGAATTATTTCAGAATATATCTATAGACATCATTTATTTCACTAACATTTGCCATCATTAGAATTGTTTTCATGTTAACATAAAATTTCGTCTGAATTATAAAATACTATGTGCTAATAAGATGAATGAGCTTATTTTACCTAAACACTCATATCAAAATTTCGCATACGTAAGACATTATAGATTTAGTGATCGATAACCCAATATTATAGCATATACTTTTTTTAATACGTATATAATATATACCTATATACCCCAAGTATTATATATACATTCTATTTTTTTTGCTTTATAATATTTACTGCTTAGTCATGGTCTATGTTTATGATTTAAGAGATAAAATATGTCTATATTATTATAATGACCATTAAAATAATAGAAATCATTACTTCTATTTCGGCCCATATTATAAAACATTATTATTGCTCGATGATTAGGTCAATGTGAAGTTAGAAAATATATTTTGCAAATCGATTTTAATAATTCAAAGAGATTATATTTAATATATGTATGGTAGGGTGACCGGGTTTTCAACTTTCTTGAATTTTGGGAAGCATACCTCAAAATATTGTTGTATTTGGTGCATAATTAAGATTGCCAAATTTTGGTGCCGATAGG
>JAABKK020010479.1:1899-23164 GCA_011634745.2 Catotricha subobsoleta
TTATTCGTCATAAATATGTCTCTACAAACAACAACTAAATATTAATAACAATAAATTTAAAAAAGTCGCTCTTTATACGGTTGCGGTTGCGGTTGCATTCGATTTGATTCTTATCACTCATCGTTAACATCAGCTTCATTTTGAATCAAAATTTTAAATTTTTTTAATTTACAGTTACTGTTACATGACATACTAATAATTAAAAAGTCTTGTTTAACTTAAATTGTATGTATAAAATAAGTTAATTAAAATAAAATTATTTTTTTATATTTAAATATTTGGCGGTTATATCCATGGGTAACCGCAAAATATATCTGTATTCTCGAAGGTGCGGATGCGGATAATACCCTTTTGCGGATGCGGGCGGCATAGATGTGAGAAAAAGATATTCATGCAGATCTCCTGCTACGAAATGGTAGAAGAATGGATTGAAATTTATATAGAAAAATTGCTACGGGTTTAATGGTCCGTCATTTACGAAACAGAAATGGATATTTCTATCGTTCAGTGATATACGTAAACAAAATAGACAGTGCGCTAATTTACTTATTTGTACTGTAATGATAAATTCATAATGCTGAAGCAATACTAATTCGCTAACGGGATTTATTATTAAAATATATTTCACTAGTAAAAACTTAAAGCACAAAATATATATTAATTTGATGATGAAGTACTTAATTTATTTTGTGATATTTGATCCATTATGAGTTTTCCTTGTATTTAAAAAGAAAAACACTATAATACAACCTGTTTAAATAGAAGAACAAGAGAGTAATATATTTGATAGTTTTAATAATTAAATGATTGGTTTTTGCTTATTTACTTAATAAAAGTCCACCGTAAATAAGAAATATGAGATTACAGTTATTGTCTATTAAAAATCCAACAAAATTGCTCCCACCAAAGGCACCTATACGACCAAACGTAAGAATTAAACATGTAGCCATGGCTCTATAAAAAAAAAATTAGTCCATTTATCAAAATAATTTCTTTGAAAAAAGTTTAAATGATATTAAAAGTAAAAATTGTTATAATAAAATATATTTATTAATTTACCTAAAATTGCTTGGGAACATATCAACAGTTATTCCACTTAAAATAGCACCACATAAAGCTATACTTAAGAAAATAATTAAAGCAATTACAATTAAATAGAAATTAGCTAGCCATACAATTGAAATGCAGCAAATCGTACAGGATAGTAGCCATGTAGCTATAAAAATATCACAAAAAAAAATGATTTAGGTTAATTTTTAAAAGGAACAACTTATTTGGTCAGTAAAAAATTAAAAACGGTCAGAAAAAAAAATCTAAAATGATCAGTAAAAAATTAAAAATGGTCAGTAGAAAATTAAAAACGTTCAGTAAATAACAGAATTTTGATCAGTGACAAAACAATAATCCATTTCACAGCTCTCAAAGGATCTAGACATGGTTCCCCCGCTAGGGCTATGTTATCAGATACCTGCATGGATACTTTTATCCATGGTTATCCGCATCCGCATCGAAAATTTGTGCGGTTGCAGGTGGATACGGATTTGAAAGTGTGCGGACATGGATATCCGCACTCATCCGCAATTTTTTTTAATAATTATTATTTTTTTTTAATTTAATGACCGCTGCTTCGGTAATAAATTTACCATTCAAAATCAATCAATAACATATATAAATAATGTTTTTGATTTTTTAAATAAGAAGTAGAAAGATTTCTGGAGAATCGTACGCTTAATACATAAACCTTTTTACAACCAGTATATTATCTGTTATTATTTTTCTATATATCTTTTATTGATTGATTCATTGTAAACATATATTTCCCTATTCAAACAATGTTTACGAACAGAAGATATCAGAGCTTTGAGCTCCACAAACACAAATTGTATACAAATTTTCTCCAAAATCTTAAATTTCACTAGAGCAATAGACATTTTAATTGGTAAGTATTTTGCATAGCTTAATACAATTTGACTTCGATGGTAATGGTATAATATTCCTTTTCTTTTATATTTTCTTTAAATGAGGTTCTGAAATATCAATTTTATTTTTCTAATTAAATATTGCTTTTTTTATTTATTTTTGTTTTAAATTTTGCGGATATCCATGGATATCCACAAATTTATCCGTATCCGCCCTGCATCCGCAATAATGCGTGGATGGCAATAATGGATGTGGATAAAACTTTCACGGATGCGGGCGAATTTGGATATGTAAAATAGCTATCCATGCAGGTCTCTGTGTTATACGTTACATTATGTTCTATGGTCCCATTATTATTTGGTCTTTGTGAATAACTCCTTAACCGAGATATACCATAAGATGCGTTACTGACCGTTTTAATCTTTTATTTCGATTAAATTATATTTCAAATAAGTATATATACTTACTAACTAAAAGTGTACGACCAATTTTGTCAATAAAAAAGCATATTATGGCTGAGATAATCATTAATATAACGCCAAACAAAAATATAATTTCAAATGTTATCGTATTGCTGTTATCCACGTAGCAATTTGAATCAACTAATAGTTGCCTGAAAAACATTAATAAATAAATAAATATTTAACTTGTTTGAAAACTTCAAAATTTACTCATTCATTGTTTCTGTGTCATTTATTGTAAATGACTTTCTGCCCACCACATCACATAATGTTATTGGTATGCTAATATAATCTTGCAGTTGCGAAAGAAATTGGGGTAGCCTATAATTAAGAAATTATTTTGCTGGATTAAAACTTATGAAAAAATAATAATTATTATTTCGTTTACCATATAAATGTTCCATGTCCAATTGAAAATAATATAAACATAAGATAGCAAAGCTTTACAGTGTTGCCTAAATGAGGTGGAACAAATATGGGCCATGTTTGATTCCAAACTAATTTTAACATACCAATAATTCCTTTTGCTTCTGATATATTGCTTCCAGTTGATTCCATTAAAAGCTCTTTCACAGGATATGACTAATTGAAATACAAAAAAAAAAAATAGTTCTTATGATGTTCATTAGACAGACAACATTTATTGTAAAAAAAGCGGTAAAACACAAATGTTCCGCTAGGCACTAGATAATATTTTGTTAATTATACTATTTTGCGAAGAATAAAATATAAAAATATAAGCATTTGTGAGCCGTTTGTTCTATTGAACAAATGGAGTGTTTAGAGAATGTGGTGAGCATCCTAAAAGTAGTGTCAGACTATGTCAAGCTGCCCCATTTTAGGAGAAAATGTGGTCAGCCTGACAATATTTAATTTTGAGATTACAGCCCATATCTTTGTCAGGCTGTTCATTGGGGTATTGAGGGGCTTATAAAAAACGTTAGCCAACCTAACAATATTTTCTGGCCTACATTTGGGAAAGACTGGAGAAAATGTAACGCCAGCCTAACAATTTTTTATTTTGACAAGCTGGGGAACATGTGGCGTCAGTTATTCCCCAGCCTGTCAAAATAAAAAATTGTCAAGCTGGCGTCACATTTTCTCCAGTCTCTCCCAAATGAAGGCTACCATATATAGCCTGACACTACTTATAGGATGCCCACCACATCCTCTAAACACTCCATTTGTTCAATAGATATAATAGTTTACATTATTTGTACCACTTACATCTCTCGTATTTCCCGTGTTAACTGAAAACATCTTTTGTAAAATTTCCAGTGTTTCTTCTTTTTTGTTCATTGAAAGTAAAAATTTAGGACTTTCCGGTAAGAAAGTCAACGCTATAAAATTCAGAACATTCACCAAACTACAACAGATTAAATATAATCTCCATGGAGTGAATTTTAAGCCAAAAATCAAAAAACTCCAATTCATTGGAATTATTATCCATGCTAACAGCGGTAAAAACATTAAAATAGCTGTCATATACATAGCTATAAATGAGGCAGCTCTCGTTCGAGTTGCATTACTGTGAAATTCACCAATATAGGAATATGTTGCCTGCACTCCGGAAATACTATATTTTCAAATTAAAAATATAATATGCAATTTTTCATAGTTTGTTAATTTAATAGAGCTTTCAGCATTCCTTAGTATACTTACAATAATCCGACACATAATCGAGTTACAATTAACATTAAAAATGATATTGAAAACGCTGAGATAACTGCACATGTAAATGCACCAATAAGTGATAGCCTTATTACTTTTCGTCGTCCCCATGTGTCTGCTAAAAAGCCCCAAAAATGCGAACTAATTACAATTCCCAAAAATCCAACTGAATTTAAGAGTCCTTGCTCTGTAGATGTAAAATCCAAATCACATTTTGCAAATGGTAATACGAATCCCATATTTATGTTCTCAAGAACCAATCCCATCATACTGAAACCGCATGCAGCCAATAGAAAAAAATGAAATTTTCCATGACCTAAACATTAAATATCGACATTATTGTGCGATTCAAAAACAATACATAAGAGGTACTTCAGCGCTGTAAAAAGTGTTAAACATAATAATATTTAATTCACAGTGAAACAATTTTGGAAAAAGTGGTTGTGAATCATACTTCATTAGCACGGTGTGATAGGTTTTTTTTAAAAAAAAATATTGGTAAAAACACCGTTTTCCTCCATCACGTCCAGACTTCAATCATCAAAATCCGTCCAGCCAATCCTGTGAAAAGACGAAAAGAGTGTGAGCAAACAAAAAAAAAAATCTGGACGTGATGGAGGAAAACGGTTTTAACCAATAATTTTTTATAAAAAACCTATAACACTGTGATAATGAAGTATGATTCTCAATAAGGCTGTTCCACTGTGATAATGTTTTACACGCGGGGTGGGGGGGAGGTTTCTCGGCCGTAATGTGTTTTCAGGGGGGGGGGGGGGGGGGGTGGGTCGGGGGGGGGGGTGAAAATAATATTTTTGTACAAATTTTTACCAGGAGGGGCTGGGGGTAAGTAAAATCATTACGTAGTATATACACATGCACAGCGCCTTATGTTATACCATTTTTATACCTGTTTGTTTTAGAGCATCTTCTAATGTATAGGTTTCATGATGTTGCTTTGTTTTAATTTCTAAATAAATTGAAAATTTTAGTTAATTAGTTTATACATGAATTATATTCTTTTAATTAATAAAGAAATTCACAAAATATTTTTTAATTGAAAATTGATTTTCTTATATTCACGCTTGTGACCTTATAGTTTTGAACTATCGACGATAGCGATACTGGTTATCATTAAAAAATATCGTACGACGGTTTTCGGCAATCGTTTTTTCGATTGTTTTTTACCGGTATGTATTTAGAATTTTGACTTCTTCCCCATACCGATAGTATTAAAAAAAAAAAAAAAATTAAAACACATTTTAATTAGATGAATTATTATTAAAATTTATTGAGATATAACAATTTTTTTTTGTTATCGTTAAATGTAATGCAATCGTGCTTTAAAAATAATAAAAAATAAATAATTTTTCAATTATCGGTATTACTATCGGCTCAGTAAAATATTGTTTCGATACCGATAAGGTATCGGTATCGTAAATCCCAAGTGGCACAATGCATGCATCTACCAATTTTGTGGGTAATCGAACTGCCAAATAACATATATTGACGACATAGATACATTTTTACTTTATTCAATTTCTTTTTGAAAAAAATCAAGTATTGGTTTTGAATTTTGTTTGTTTGTACCATACCATTGATAGCTTTTTCCAAAGTTTTGATATACCTATTATAAGGGATGCGGCTAGCGGCGTTACTTTCTTGAGTATTTGCGCTATTACATTCTTTTATTGCTATGTTGGCCAACAAATTCAATTCTTTATTCATTAATTTTTTGTTTTAACATGAAATTTTTGTGAGATACAATTATTGTAATTTTTCAGCAACTGACAATTAATTAATTAATTAATTTTTAATTTTAATATTTCTTTTGTGACTAGCTTTAAGTTTTATAAATCACTTTTCTTTTTTTTTTTGTTTGCTTCACATAATAGGTTTTTAATTCATTTTCCTTTAATAATTTCAAAAATTTCACATAAAAAGATTTCATCCCCTGAGAATTGATTTTTCGTATATAGTGGCGGACTAGCCCGGGGTGTCGCGGTTCTGTAGCACCCCAACTTCTCTTAACGTTGTCTTTTCACAGGGCTTTTGAACAATAATATATTTGTTCGTGTATTTTTCAGAAATATATTTTTTGCTTGCTTTCAAATAATATGAGATAAAAGATTAGCCTATCTCGAGTGTGATTTCGGTTAAATACAGTATCTTTTTTTTTCAGTTTTCCAAAAGTGGGTTAGGGGACAGTGCGTTTTTTGTCGCGGTATATCGAAAAATAGTATCTTTTTCACATTTCCAAAACTCGCTTAGGTGATAGCGCGAGTTTTTTTTTGTATATGACGCCGGACTAAAAAAAACAAAGGTCAACGCGTTAGGCAGTTCGATACTGGTCGTATATACCACTTTCTTTAAAACGATTAACTTGAGTTTGAAGTTGAAACCATTTTCAATCACACAATAAGCATTAAAAACATAAATATTTATTAAATAACATTGCATATTATACATTTGTCATTGTCGTATATGGACCATTCCAGCGTTCCGCATGTTACAAAAGCACGCATATTCTAACTAATACCAGCTATTGCACAGAGACTATTTACTGTAGAAACGAAAAATGTGGTGAAGGTTGTAGATAGGCTACCAATGAGGCTTTCGAAAATTGCACAGTATTCTATAAAACCACCTATTTCGTGATTTCAGGTTGCATATCTTGGGAACCATAGCTCAGAAAAAACAACAAAAAAAACGGGAGCATCCTTGAACTATTCCTGGGCGATGGTAACAGTTTGAGCATTTTAGGAGGAGGCGTCTGGAAAAAAAGCGTCACGCACAAGCTTTCCGTTTCTGACACAAAATGAGGTGGGAGTACTTCTGAGAGTCTTATGTCCAGACCAGAAGTAGAATATTCTAGACGTTTGGTATCTATTAAAGACTAGCAGGTCATACCATTCCAAATCTACCATAGTTTTGTTTTTAAGACTTCTGGATCTAAAGTTATACACTTACAAAAACGTCTAAAATAAATACAAAAAAGCTAAAATGTAAATGTCCGTTTAAAAAAAAAGAAGAATGTCCACCCCATAGTCAATTTCTCGAGAACCTGGAGTCCAAAATGAAAACCACGCCAATCGTGGTATCAGTTACTATCTCAGTAGCTACCGTTTTAATTTCAGCCAATTTGGTTCAGTATTTCTCGAGAAAACGGACCCAACGTGTTATAAAACGTGAAAAAAAAAACCTTCCCGCGAAATTCACCAATTAAAATTTTCCATTTTTGGTTTGTTACTTTTTTTATTTTGTCAATATTTTCTTAAAATTTAAATTGTGTGCGTTCCATACGTTATAAAATGTGCCGCACATTACATAGTACACTTTGACAACCTAAAACTGCATGAAATGTTAATCTGACAAAAAATTAGTAATTAAGAGATTGTTCATTTTTCAAAGACGAAGATTTCGTTAATACGTCATAACTTGATTAGATGTCTCCGTTTAAAGTTACACACATTGAAAATTGAATAAGAATCCAATAAGAAAAATTGTTTTTTAACGATAAAATTGTTGTATTGCTTTGATAACACTTTTTTCATCAAAAACTAAATAGAGTCAACAAACTTTTACTTTGATCATCATAATACACGAAATGATAATGTTTTCGAGATATTCAATAATAAGCGAAACTTGTAATTTTACGTTTTTCCATGGAATGGTCCATATGCACAAAAGCTAAACAGTTGTTCCACTAATTGATTTCTGAAATATCCAATTTTTAGGTTTAGGGTTTTTGGAGATTTTCTCAACGAAATCTGATAGAATATAATATTCTTCAAACTTTCTAACTCTCGATTACGAAAATGAAAAAATGGATATAGAATAAAGCCATTATGAGGTGATGAATTGCACCTTTTGAATTTTAAATATTTCAGAAAAGTAGCAAGCATAATAACCGCTAATAACGGCGGTATTTTTTGTATAAGTATCGCTAGTGGTAGCACCGCTCCTTTTTAAAAACAGCAGTCGCATCCCTGCCTATTATTTCCTTATTGACCACGGCGCGACAAGGTCTGGAAATTCCAAACCCTTCCAACGTACGATTGAAAGTGTAATTTATAATTTTTCATTTTTTGCACCTTGAATTTCACTAGATTCCAATCCGTCCTCAACAAAACTTGAATTAATCATATTTAATTCAGTTATGAATTTTATATTTTGTATTAGCAAAATATTTCACACGTTGACAAATTATTTTTTTAAATCACAGATTTATAAAACTTAAAATATATAGTCTAATCAACTTTATTAACAACAGCTCACTAGATCAGACATAATAAATGCTCTCTTTTTTTATACTAATTTGAAATACTCGTGCTTTTTTTGCAAAATACACCCTTTTAATCTTATCAACAATCAAAACAATATTTTGATTGAACAAACAATTGCAGTGAATATAAAATAAAATTGATCCGAATAAAATTTTACTATATTTCATTATCTTTATAATTAAAAATTATTCATTGAAATTAGAATTTAGCAATTAACACTTAACTTTAAAGGCTAGTGGGAATCACTGCAGGTATAGTAATCTTAGTTCTAAATCCCAATAAAATATTGCTTTGTGGTAACGACCGACGTGTTTACCAGAGTATATTTTGTTATTTTTATATAATAAGTACCTATATACTTACAAGTATTATTGTTATTAACTATAAATATCGAGCGGGATGATTCTTAGAAATCAGTGAATTATTTCTCAAAAAATCTATGGATTTTTGCTAGCCGTCCCCAAAGATTTAGAAATGATATAGATGATTTACTTATTGTGTATATCTCTTATTGAGACATTTTCGATTTTTTTTTTAAATTTACCAAACAATCTTTTTCACTCTTTTGTCCATCTGCGAAGTGCCAACAATGAACTTTGTTACAATAAAGTAATAAAGATTAGTTAGATCATTTTGGATGAAGACAAAAACATCTACAAACAAATATATGCTATGCATTTTGCATAATTATTTCGTCATATCTTTATTTTTCAAATGCTATATATGGTTTTTGGCAAAAGAGCGATGCCATTAGAATAGGGTTTAAATTTAAACCGATTGGATAATGTTTAATACTGCTACTATGACTCTAAAATTTTCCATTTTCTAAGGTCGAATTGTCACCCTAATGCATAAAATATAATATACATAGTAATAATTTCTCTACTATCAGATCATTAATAATAAATAAATTGAATCGTAAGTAAGCACTTATATTTGAAGATTAGATAATATTATTATTTTAAGCATAGCTAGTTTTCATTTTGTTTACATTTAGTTACTACTCAATCTTACAGATCACGTTCGAGTACATATACCCAGTTAACATTTCCATCCGATTGCAAGAGCTCTTGCAAATTGCGACTCTTGCACAACTGTTTAACAACTATTGGACTGCAAGAGCTCTTGCAAAACTCTTGCACTGCTCTTGTACAATTCTTGTTGTGCAGAACTGACATTCAAGAGTTCTACAACAATTGTGGAAGAGCTGGTCAAGAGTTGTGCAAGAGCTCTTGCAGTGCAATAGTTGTACAACAGTTATGCAAGTCTTTTTCAGCAAGAGCTCTTGCACATTGTTTGTTGGATATTATCATCATTACTCTTGAATCTTGATTCAGGTGGATTGTAAAGCATAGTAGAAAAGGTACGGACGAAAGAATTTTGGGTATGCTTGTGTATTACTGAATTTCGTAAACATATGGTACTATAACACAAGGTATGCTCAATACGAGTTTCATTTTTGTTTTTGTTGCGTACCACCTCCTCCATACTTATGTCCACAGTGACTGATATGCTTTTATATTGTTCCTCTTTTTAACGCATGTCAAAATCTATATCCAATGCATATTGACATAAGTATTTTATTATTTGTATGGGATTAATTAATAGAATCCTCAATTTTGCTATTCGTATTAAAAAGATCAATCCGCAATAGAGTTGTTAAATACCTCTGAGATTGGAAGATAATGTTCAGAGTGATAAGTAGATGACGCTGTTTTTGAATCAGAATCGCAATTAGAATTTACTTTAGTAATAGAATCTGAATCAGAATTCATTCAGCTCCATCTACATCTAAGGAAAATATCATCATTTTGGTCAAAAAATCATAATCTCAGAGGACAAAAAATGTATATGGCCGCTAGACGTCAGAATATTTAACAACAACTGAACTGCGAGAAAAAACAGGTCTTCATAGAAAAAAAAATAACGATAATAGTGATTTGGAAAGGCAGTAGGTATGGTACTTTTTTTGCTGCTAACGGGCTTTTTAATTATATGCTTTTGAGCTGGCTTCTTGAAACCGTTAACGTACACCTACTTACTAACCAAACCTACTGCCTTTCCAAATCATATGCCACAAATGCTGTCCCTCGTACTATTCTCAAGATATCGTCCAAGAATTAAATGAAAGGACAATTAGCGAGCACAGCCTTTTGGCTATAGTTATCATTAAAATTATTAAGAAGAAAAAAAAACCACATACACATTAGGAAATAATATTTGAATACTTTTATTAATATTTCATTATGTTATTTTATTTTATTTACACAAATTTATACAAATCAACAGAAACCCTGTATCGATAAATACAATAAAAAAATGTATTAACTATAAATTAAAAATAAGATTGAAAAAAAAACAAAAAAACTTTTTTAATGTCATTATTATAATATACAGAAGCGAGCAATATACATAATACATACATATATCATAATGATATTGCACACACTTAATAATAATTATTTTTTATTTTTTTTTATTTTAGATTTATTAATAATACTATTTTGTAAGACTTTTTCAGTTTTGTTTGTTCTTCTTTTTATTATTATTTTGTTCGAATTTTTCATAATATTTTACACTTATTGCGAATTTTCAATTATTAGACTATACTTACAACATTTTATAAAAAGTGGATTTTGGTAACAAATTATTTGATTGTACACAAAAAAAAGAAAAACAACATTGAATTTTTTTTTTTCATTAACAATTTATTAGATTCCATTTCACAACTACCTACTTTTTGAAATCAGTAAATATTTTTGTAATATTTATTTTGATTAGGCTTCGTTAGGCATTAGGATAGTTTTTGCTATTCAACCAGATGCGTATACATAACTATATATTCCTTGAATGTAAAATAAATCGCATAATAATCACTGATTTACTTTTATTCTGATTAGAATTAAACAAATTAAATTATTTTATTGGTTTATTGGTATATTTCTAATTAACGACATTTACACAAAATATTACAGAGTAGCATTTATACTGAATACCACATTTTGTTGTGTAATTATCGCCATTTTAAATTCGAAAACAGATTAAGTTTCAATCAAGAATTCATATATATGTTTTAACATAACTAAGAAATTAAAATATTCATAAATTATTTTAAATTCAGTTTTTAACTTGATGCTATTTATGGCTTTTAGCCCAAAACATATTCTACAATGTCAATGTGTCACTTATTGTTTAAGCGATAAATTTTTTGTTAAGTAATTCACAAGAACTATGTTATTGCGAATTAAATGAACTGCGTTAACCAATATATCCTTTAATAAATCACCAAATTATTGGTGAATTAGAAAACAAAAAATAATGTATAAGCTCTACATATTATAATCCCGAGATTAGAGGATTTGTTCAAAAAATGAGTATCGATCCAAACAATAGACTAAAAGCATCTTCTCATCCACACTTTTCTAATAATTACAATTAGTAAATATATTTTGTTTTTATAGTCGTATCATTTTGATCAATAAGCTATAGTAAATCTATATGGTGTATTTGATTGATTAAGAACAACAATTTTTACTTGAACATCATTAGGTTATTAAATACAATTCAGAAACAACGCAATTATCTCTCTGTTGATTTGGTTCAATGTAACAATTTCCTCGGCCTTTTAAATGTTTCTCTTCAACTTTTTCGGTGATTTCTTTAATCGTTTCTTTTTTCTGCTTTTCATTGATTTTCAATAATGGTTTTGTAACAATTGCCTTCTTATTGTGGCTATTATCTAAAATAGAAAATGAAATAATAATTTTAAAATTAATTGAATAAAAGTCTTAATTAAATATTTTATTCTATTCCACTGGCTAATATTTTTATTAGCAGTTAAATTTATGTATTATTTAAAATTAAAATTTATTTTTATAAGTGAATGCGGTTTCTCAATGTCGGATGTTGTGCTAATAAACAAAAATACACGTGCTGTGAATTTATAAAATACATTAGAATCAAATATTTTTCAATATTTTTATAATTTCAATGAACTGAATTTTAACACACCATTATATAAAGTTTGCTGTTTTTATTTCATTCAATCATATTTTTAGATTTTAGGTGATTATTGCTATTAGAAAGATTTTTGTATGCTATATGCTACTTAAAAATAATAATGAATATTATTAATATTAAAAAAAAAAAAAAAATTGTCAACATACTTAAAAGTGTGAGCTTAATTGTTACTAGAAGCAGATGGTAAAAAGTAATGGAATGCAAATCGTTGCGATTGACAAGAATATACAACGTGTTTCAATTAAATAGCATAGATCTGCTTTTGTTTTCCAGGGAAAAGTTGTAGAGGACGATGAAATTGATAAAATAATATAATTCGTATAAAACTGATATAAACGTTTAGACCACTTTTTTTTTTTAAATGGGAACGTTAGGCACTGTTTATAATTGGTCTGTTATAGACTCCGCAACGTAACATTTTGTATATGAAGTTTATTTTTCTATTATATTAAGCGTAACATTTCCACCATACACCCCTCTCCCCCCAAGAGCGTTACGTAATATATGAACAGGGCCTAAAGGTTTAGTACCCGCACTCGATTTCTAGCCAATAGTATTAGCTAAATCAGTTTTCTATTCAAGTTTATTGAAATCAATCATAAATTAAGTAATACATTGTCAACAATTTGAATTTCACCAAAAGACATTTTTATTATTGTTTTATGCATGTGTTCATTCCCCTGACACCACGATAATAGGATACAAATTTCGTGTAAAACAAAAAAAAAAGAAGATATTAGTCAAAATTTTTATATTCCCATGAATAACATATTTATTATACTTAAAATATTCTAGGAACGAATGGACACACTTAAATATGTTCAAACCAAAAACTATACAGAATGTTTACTCATAATTTGATTAAAAACTCTCTAACCGACAATTTTTTGTTTTTTATTTCTAGTTAATTTTTTTTTTTTTAAATGTCTTTTCTTTTTATTTGTATCGTCATATTTGAAGTAGATAATAAAAAAAAGGGTTACTAAATTGTTAGTCATGAAAGTAAATCATTTACAAAAAATGACAGTAATCTGCTTTTGGTATAGCATTGCCTTGAATTATAAAATATAGAAATTTTCTAATTTTATCAATGCAGGTTGCGAAAAGATTATGTAACGATCGGGTTCAAAGTCTATCCATACAATTCAGCCATAGATAAACGCATATAAATAGAGGTTTACAAATAAATTTGAAAATCAGTTCGGAAGTTTTGTTTAAATAAATTTATTTATTATAAAATTCTCATCTAACAATGTAGTATAATAAAAATTATATTATAATTATGAATAATTGTATTCTAAGCGAATCTAAACTGATATAATATACTTAATAAATCTTCGCAAAATTATATTAAACAATTTTTTTTCACATTCACAACAAAAATACAAATTTGTATGAAAAATTCGTACAAATTGTTCTGGTAATAAATGGAATTTGTTTCAAGCAAATGACGTCATCTAAATTTAAATTTGAAGATTTAGTGTTTTTTTTTGTTCATTTACGTTTACCATTGTTCGTCTGTTTACTTTAAATTAATTGCAATAAATTTATTCGCAATTGAATTTCAATTTAATTACTTGGGCAAGAGAAGAAATCTAATAAATATTAAAATAAAACTTCAATTTAATGTTGAACGCAATGATGCAGGTAATATGGAAATAAAATTAGAATCGAATCCTTGTCACGTTCAAAATAAAATAATTAGATTTTGATTATTCACATTGTTTATTAATTGTGACTTAACTTAATTTAATATTTAATTCATCTGATTGCTAAACTAAGTGCATCAATCTGGAAAATTTATTAACGATAAATGTGGAGTTCGTGAATGGTCAAAACTTTATAACCAAAGCATATTACGTTTGCTGCGTTTGATTTTAAACATAATTATTTTGTTATTTTGTTCCTGAAAAGTTATTTTTTTTCTTATTGTTTCAGTAATAAATTAAAAGAACTGATTTTTAATTTCGTTTGAAATATATGTATACCTTTCGAGTTAATTTAATCTTTAGCGCGGTTTTGATGCATGTAATTATTTAAATGGCAAAACGTTATCAATTCTAATTGATATTGTTCATTTAATGATATTAAGCGACATGGAAATCTCTATCATGCCTTGACCATTTTCGGTATTAGATTAAGCTCATTTCTTAACTATTTTTTTTAACATTTCATTCTTCGTTTAGGGTAATTTCTATCTAAAAAAAAAATGGTGTTGCTGATGAGAATGATCTACCTCATATTGTACCAGCTGCGGTGATTCCATTTACATACATTGACAGAACAGATTAAATTTCTAATTAAATTAAAACCGTTTTATTAAAATAAAAACAAGGAATTTCTTATCATTTTCAAAAAAATGCATGTAATATAACATGTAATGTAACGTAGAATATCGAAATTTCGTACATTACTATCAAAAAATTTTGAATTTGCTTTGTTGCTATAAATTTAATATAAAAAGACGCCCTATGATCGATGTTAGTAATTTCTTGATTAAAAGAAACTTTGTCTGCTTTGTTTAAACAAAGTCGTTACGACATCATGATATTTAATATAATTTTTAGGTAGCTGCGATCTTTTCGATAACTATAAACAATTTATGCCAATTTAAATATAAACGCTTGATAATAATTGAATCTTGCGATAATAGTTTACTTGATTTGAATTTTAAATTGAATCATTCGAAAAGCAATTGCATTAATTCCATTTATTCATTTATATTCGTTATTTATTTTCAATAATAATAAGTTATTTATCATAAAAACAAAATATTATCTTACCTAATAACTGTTCTAAATATACGCATCGTAATTCTAGTGGATTTACAATTTGATCCTTTCTCGCTTCTTCAAGAATTACACGTCCATTTTCATCATTTCGAATATCGATAATTGTGTGCATCAGTCGCGTTGATAGTTCTTCAGCATCTGTACGTAAAAAAATAAAAATAAAAATAAAAATAAAAATGAAAAATAACTACGAGAGAAAATCATTTTGAAAACAAGAACATGTTAAATGAAATAGGTCGTAGTGGGTAAAAGACATATTCAGGTCCCATTAATAAATAGACTAGATAAGTATTATTTTACAATATTGAATTTCTGTGTTTTCTTTTCTTTTTTTTGACCGAAAAATCTATAAACTAAATACAAACGTTTCTTTTTCAAATTATAATTTATGATCCTTAGTGGTTCTTCTTTTGATTTTTGTTTTGTTTTGTTTTTTTTTTTTTTGTGAAATTTATTCAGAGGCGTGCCAACAATTTTGATTTAAAACCTAACTTTTAGGGGTTAAATGTACAGTGCAGTGACATCAGAAAACACAAACAGAAGTTCAGAAACGACATAGCTTTAGAAGGCGTAACACCAGATAAATCATTTTGATAAAGAGAAAATGGTTAGTTTGATGACAGAATAGTGAAACGATTCCAATGGAAATGAAATGTAAATCTCATTTTTGCCTAGCCCTAGCGTGCGAACAATGTAAGGAAGCAAATTTCTTATTTCGGCAAATTTTGTGCATTATTCTGAAGCTACGTCGTTCACTTATGTCTTTCTTACTCAAGTTTTGTTTTCTGAAGTAATGGCATTTTGCTCTAAAGTTATGTCCCTGAAGTTAAATCATCTGGGGTTATATTCGAACCCCTTTAATTTCACTTAACAATATATTTTCAAGGAGAAAACTATTTTCAATATGAATATACTGAAGAAAACCACGTAAAAAAAAATAAGAAATTTAAAAAAAAACAACTGAAATTAAATGATGCAAACTTTGAATCTTTTTTCAATTAATTTTCTAAAAAAAAAAAACAAAATTTTCATCCTTACCATCGAACATAATAGACAATATAATATTACGTTAAAGATATTTTTCATCTCTATATGAAACTCTAAAATATGTACATTGAATTATCTAAATATCCGCTGTTTCGTTTTCTTAACTACGTTTATTTGTATTTTTTTTTTTTTTTAATAAGCTTTAGTTTGTATTTAGATCGTGCCAAAATAATCATTAAGCGCTTACATAAATTATGTTCACGTTTCGTGTTATTTAAGAATTTTTTATAATATTCGAATATAGAAAAGTAATATTAGTTTAGTTAGAATCAATGTACTACGAGACGCAAGTGTGAACATAGAAATAAGAAGAAAAAAAAAATAATAATATATGTATAAATGACGGATGTTCATGGCGTACTAAAGCCACATAGCGAAACGTTGGTATAGCTATATGTGTTTTAGGTTTATAATGTTTATATTATTCGATGTTAATCAAAACCAGTTATACATATACAAATATATGTTGGCAAATGCACACCGAAGAAAAATCTCTATGCCGGATATTTCTATATTTATAAAATGCTTCTTTTTTTCTTTGATTTTCTTTTAAACTAATATTATTGTATTTTTTTTGTTGGTTTTTCTATGAAAAATATGATAGAGATGTAGTGAATTGTAGACAGTAGGTATCAGATACAATAATTTTTAGAATATCTTAATCTAGTTAATGTTACTCTATTTTTAATATGAAATGAATGGTGTCGTATAGACAAGCACCTTGCCTGCTATATATCTATATACCACATATGTAATCCCCCCATTCATATTGATGCACGTTTCTTTGTATGATGCTATATATATGATCGATTCAACATAGTTTAAATCTATCAAAAAGTTATCCTTCATTTATTATGATAATTAAATTTAAAAAAAAACCCTTTGATCTATAACCAAGCCATATGACAAATATGATCAAAGTCACCGGGGTTATAATCCAATTGACTAAATGTATGAAACTCAAATGAGTAAATAATAAACTAAATAAATAGTTAAAATAATTTATAGCCAATCATAGTTTGCTATTAAATCTAGAAAAAGATCATTCAATTTCGGCGAATAATGGACCTTTTCAAATATTTTGTATATGATAATTAAAACAGTTATTGGTTAAATAAGAATGTGTTACATGCTCAATAATTGTGTGTGTGTATTGATTAGCTGAATCTATGATGCCATTAATACGTGAATTATTTTAAATAAATTCATGACCATGATAAATATTTCTATTTAATTCTAATTCGAAATAAGAAAATTAATTAAATAATCGAACCCAAGCCGCACCGCACCGCAAGGAGCTGAAATTATTTAAAGCATAATTCATAAAAAAAAAAAAAAATGATTACGTCAGCATATATATAGTATTTCTTGAAAACTATTAACTTATAATTTATAATCTATTTTCAAATGTTATTAAATAATTTTAATTTCAAATTTACAGTTCATTTATTATTACAACGGAGTATTTTAAAATATACGAATAATATTATTTTTATATTTGGTTAATGACGAGCTGAATGAGTATTAATCAATATTATATAACTAGTACATATAAACTAAACCTAAACAAAATTATACAATAAAAATTAATGTGTTTAAAATTTTCGACATAAACAAAAAGAAAAAAAAAATTGAATAGTTAATGCAGTTCATGTTTATTGTAATATATGTTCTTGTGTTGACCTAATAGTTAAATACCATGTCATATGGAGCCCATTAAATTAATAAGAGAATATTTGAAAGGATTCAGAGAGGGCAAATATAGAATACTTATATATGGTTTTAAGTTTTAAGCAGATTTCGGAAAAATGTTTTTTTTTTTTTGGCAAATATTAAATGTCGTTAAATGATTTTTTCTTTGCCGTGTCTGTGATTAATCTTTGAGCCAATCCTTAGAATCCCATAAGATTCATAAGATAAATAAAAGCAATTGTTGGCAAATTTAAATAACAGCTGATTGCATTTTTTTTCATTAACTTTTTATGTATACAGGGAGTAGTTTCAGATAAGATGCTGATTTATTTTTATATTTATTATTGATGTTATTTGACAGGATTATAGAATTTTTACACAATTTTTTTCTTCCCTCATATTCAGGCTATCTGTTTGCTAACATCCCACCCTAAAGAAACTTTACATACTATAATTTAATTTTGTTTTCATCCTAAAGGTATTTATTTATAAGAAAAAAATCAAAAAATAATTGTGCAATGTAGTAAAATTAACCTAAAAAATGGTTATTTTAAAACTGATAATATTTAATTAAACATCAATGTTTTTGGAAATGTTTTTGCAGATTCATATAAAATAAAGATCAAATTAATAATTTACATCAAAATTTAATCAAATTTAATTAATGACTTAAACACTGTCATAGTGTACAATTTTTTTTCTTTTTTTTATAAAATTTGTACCAACTGACAGCGCCTAACTACCTTTTTTTTGTTCCACCAGTTGTCGCACACTTCGCGAGTCATAGCTCATAGGGTCATAGGCGAATACGAAATATGCGGGCTTGATTTTCATTGAGACTTTAAGCATGTTAAGCACATAGAAACTAGCACTTGCGGAATAATTTATAAGTGTAATAACATTTAACTCCCCGGTTTAGCGCATAGAAAATGCTGCCGTCTACAGTCGCTCACCAAAATCATTGACTGGCAACGGCAGTAATACCATAGTACAAGTACACATAGTATGAAACCTCTTTGGATTTTGTATTGAAAAATGTGTCACATTTTTTTAAAGCTCTCTCTGGGTAGTTATATGTCAAATCGTTATTTCTGTCTTGTATGCATGCAAACAAAAGAATGAGAAAGAGAACGAGAAAATATAAATTTGACATTTAACTCCCTGAAAATCATTAGTAAATGAGAGAACGAGCTTAATAAAATCGCGACACAGCTTTTAAAGAGGTTTCATACTATGTGTACTTGTACTATGGTAATACTACAGAAGCAATTACGAATTAATGATAAGATAATCATTGATCTACGGAATTCAAATAAAGCGATTGAAGTGGATTTAAATCAAATTAAAAGCGAAAAAAGGTACGTCGTGACGTGATTCATATATTATTTTGTTTGTTTTAATTTTTTTTTACAAAAATAACTTTTGACTGTTTTAATCACATTTTAAATTAGTTAATTGAAGGTGAGGCTGGTAAGCTTGGAAGATATGAATACAAGTAGGCAAATATTTTATTCAACAATGAAACAAAATCTATTTCTCTAAAATTATATTTTTTTTTCTTTTTATTTTTGTGTAGCAAACTGGAAATATCGAAGGAAAAGTCCTAAGTCAAAGTAATTGTTCATCTGATGTCCATTCTGTAGCTCTAAAGGTATTCTAAAAAATAAATTTTTATTTCATATAGAATTCTGTGCTTCATCAAAAAAATTAACTATTTTTCTCCTCTCTTTAATATTTCAGAGGAACAAATACCATTTGGCAATGTTGTTGTACCGAAACCAATACGAGACGTTGGACTAAAATTTAACAAACAAGTGGTATTTTACCTTTAACTAAATAACATTTTATTTATACTGAATTTTGAATTCTTGTGATTATTTGTTTTCGTTTTAGCTGACCAACAAAAATTCAAACTCAAATTCAGCAGCAATTTGGTTGAGAACACTACAATCGCATAAGAGTGCTGGAAGCCTTGATATATCTGCTGAAAAGTTTCATAATGGTTTTAAAACAATAACGAAGAGTTCTTTTGATATGTCAGCTGCAATCAATAATAAGGTAATATATACCATTTTTGTTATCCGAAATTTAAACAGATTAAAATTTATTCATTCTAATTATTGTGTTATTTCTTTCTTTCTTTTTTTAGTGTGGTGCATATAATTCAGCTAAAGAAAATATCTTTTTGTAATTGTATTTCAGATTTCAGATTTATAAGTTGTGACAGTTATGATTTATTTTGGTTGTGTGATTATTAATTTAAGGTATTTAAAAATTAAAAAAAAAATCGTTATTCCTATTTATTTTTAGGTTTCATAATTATATTTGATTATTGTAAATATTAGCAAGTAATCGTTTAATTTATAATTTATTTTATTGCTTATTTTTATTATTTCTTTTGGCTCAAACAATAAAATTGTATGGGGAAATATAATTGCTCCTTCTAAAAATTAGAAAAATTGCTTCTAAAAAATTCTTCATAATAATAGAACTCCTTCTAAATAATAAAATATTTAGAAGGAATTCTATTATTTAGAAGGAGATTTATTTTTTAGAAAGAGTTTCCTGTTTTTAGAAGGAGTTTCTTGTTTATTTAGAAGGAGTATTAAATGCCACCCAAAATTGTATTATCGAATTTAGTAGAATTTTAATAAGATAAATATTTTTAACATTTTCAAGCAAGAATTAATATTTCAACGCATTTTAAATGAAATAAAGTAAATGAAATTAACGTACATGATCGTACTTATCCAAAAATAGCTTGTTTTGTTATTCGAATTATTGCCCATATATGTAGCTTTTGATTTCAATCTGTTCACTTAATTCTAAAAAAAAAAAGATACCAATTAATTGGCACAAACTAATTTATTTTTGTTATATGTATTAAACCCTATTCTCTAAATTTTAATTCTATATTCTTTTTGTTATTTTACGAACAGTAAAAAAGTAAAATACATAAATTTTCTATTAAAAAAAAAAACTTTCACATCTTAGACAAATCTTCCACTAAAAACCTTATAAATATCTATAAGATGTGGAGAATTTACCTACGATGTGGTTGTAGAAGGTTTTTAAGATGTGGAAAAATTTGCTGACAGCTCAAAAAAATAATAATATACAATTAAAGCGTTAAGTTTCTGGTTTCATGTCGTCTAAGTTGCCACACATCGATTTTAGTACAATAAACTTATTTAATCTTAATGTGCATAATTTTCGATAGAAATTAACATTAAAGACATTTCAAAAGGCAGTTAAGGTAGCCCTTAGTTATACGGAGAAAATTTATATAGACAAAATATTTGAGGTACGGACACAATGACGTTCATTACGTTCGTTACGTTCGTTTCGTTGGCATCATCTGCGCATGTATTAGTGAAGT
>JAABKK020010490.1:0-23162 GCA_011634745.2 Catotricha subobsoleta
GAATAGTACGAATAATAGTGCGAATATTGCGAATACTTGAATTCGGAATTTTCAGATATTCGTATTATTCGAATAATAAGTATTCGAATTATACACGAACCGAATATTCGAATATCAATTTTAGCGGATAGTCCCAGCCCTAGCGTGGAAGACCCAGTATTGCAAGTTTTGATAAAATTAAGACCTATCTTAAGGTTTTTCGAAAATATGTGAATATAGTAAACGAATCTGAATATTAAATTAATTGAGTGTAGAACAGAATTTGAAGAACATTTATTGTAGTTGAACGGTTTTTCATAAAACCGTGTTGATAATCTGAAAGATATAATGTTTCAATTTATGGTTGAGCGATTCACAGACTATCGATTGAAAAAAAAATCCCAAATATAGGAAGTATTGAAATATATATATTTATAATTCGAAATAGGGTCTCTTAGACCTAACTTGCAGATAGGTTTTATATTCGAAAAAAAAATACCGGACTATAGATTGATTAAAGATGATTATTGGTAAAGCTAATAAAGTTATTAACTAATAATATCTACTTACTAGGGACGTAATAAGTAAGTAATTTAAAAAAAAAAATCTTGATTGAAATCATCTTTCATGCGCCTATAAATTAAATCTCTCTTTCTCTCCTTTTTTATTTTGATATTATTGCAACTTTTTGTTTGTTAAATAAAAGCTTATTATTATTTAAGGAACATATTAAAGCGTGCGGCTATTTTACAAAATGAGCGATTATTTTACATCGATGCAGGGCCTGTTTTAAGGAAATCGTTCTTTTGCACATTTTGGCTTGCTGCATATTACTGAATAAAGATAAAAGCTCGTTTGAAATTGATTACGAAAATTTTTGAGTTTCTGCGAATTTATAAATTTTTTTTTTCAACCATTAAAAATTCTTAAAGTTATTAGCGAAATAAAATGGGTAGTGCTTGTTGTTGTTGTAATCCCAGCTACCCATTTTCTTCCGCTAATAACTTTAAGAATTTTTAATGGTTGAAAAAACAAAAAATATCAAAATTCGTAGCAACTCAAAAATTTTCATAACCCATTTCAAACGAGCTTTTATCTTTATTCAGTAATATTCAGCAGGCCAAAATGTGCAAAAGAACGATTTCTTTAAAACAGGCCCTGCATCGATGCCAATATACCTGTTTCCAGGGCTGATTTTATGAAATGTGAAATTGAATAGTGGCATATCGTTGTAAAATAGTCACACAACTTTTGTAAAATCGCCGCACGCTTTATAATCTCCCATTATTTTATATTGCATTCGCATTATTGTATAAATTATAATAATAGATAATAATGTTCATGTATATTAATATTTAGTAACGTACAAACATCATATAAATAATAACAATAATATTAAAAATAATCAAACGTCGCATTATTAAATCAAGGCCACAAATAACATGTAAATTACCAATTAGAATATTTCAAGAAAAAATAAAATAAAAATTAGCAATGTCAAAAAATCACTTAAACCATATTTATTTTATTTCGAATACAAATGGGTACCGAGCAATAACAATACAATAAAATGAATAACGTTTAATAATATTAAAATGGATATATATTCTATTAGATATATATAAATATATTATGTATATATGTATTATTTTAAGCATTCATTCTTTACTATAAACCAATAGGTAAGGTAGTCGAAATGTATAAGCGACATTATAAATGTACTATGACTGCCAAATTTTAAGTCATTGCTATCGTTATACACGGTCTAGTCAATAAATAAATAAATACCAAACAAGACAAAAAAAAAAAGAAACGATTATAAACTTTTGCAATATACCCGAAGTGAACGGATAACGATGATTTCATATATGTATATATTAGAAACTACACGCGGGAGTTTACAAAACAAGTAAATCATTTTGATATTTAATTTGATATTTAAAAAAAAAAAAAAAATTATAAATCCAAATTAAAATAATTTTTTGAGATAATTTTTTTAATAAATTCATAGCCATAAGTACCTAATAAATAGTTGGCGAGTACATGAATGCCTCTTTCATTTAGATAGTTGATGGACATGTAAATTTTATTGTCTAATATAATTTATAATAATAATAAAAGTCTTAAACATTGTTTTGATAGTTTTTTTGTTGTTGTTGTTAAGAACCATGAAAAACTTTTCTATATGTGATTTCTTATAGCCGAACGAACATTGGTACATACATCACAATAATTTTGACCTATCTAAATGACAACTAAATTATAATATTATATTATATATAGAAACGCCGTACACGCGATTTACTTTACATACAATTTACTTGATTTTTATTTAAGACAAACTTTGCGTATGAACTTATTATTAAAATTTAATTTATGAAAATATTAAACCATGTGAAAGATTTATTATTTTCAGTCGGTTTTCGATTGATGGTTTTATAAAATTAAACTATACTTGCGTTTATTATATGAATAACATTTCAAAAAAGAAAACAAAAACAAAAAATAATTATATCTTTTATTTTGATAGTACCTACAGCTGAATAATTGTAACATGTGAATTGTAAACATATCTCATATATTATTTTCATTATATTTTTATGTTACCTTTTTATTCCAATTAAATGTTATATACGATTAATTAAATTTAATAAAGAAATAGAAAAATAAGTTAATTTTTTTTTTTTATATTATATGTAAATGGTATTACGTACTATAATTATATATATGTGTTTTTATACTTTATTAAAGTGAATATAAGCTTTTATGCTTATGATTTTTTCGATTGGCATTGCAGAGATTGAAAACCTTTATTTATTTAATTGCGGTTCATGTTTTTATGCTAGTTCTTTGAAGTTCTTTCTCTTCAGCATCGATTTTGTCTTAAAGATGGAAGTCTGAACAATGCGTCCGAATCCAAAAAACTATGCATAAAAACTATTGGCTTCTGGCTAACGAGCCATAAAGAAAATGCCTTTTATACATGGTTTCTTCGATTCGAAAATATTGTGCAGACCCTCTTTTTAAGACAATATCGATTCTGAAGTGATAACACTTCGTATAAATTGCATAAAAATAAAAACAAATATTTTAGAAAATAATGATTTTTCAATCCCTGCTGCAAAGTGCCAACATTAATGGTGTCGAAAAATCGTCTCGCAAAAAATGCTTTTCACCAAGAACTTTTTTTGCCGAAAGCATTTCTCGCTGAAATTTATGAGAATCACTACTAAGTATGTAAAAAACAAAAAGATGTTATGTCTTATGTCTTATTGTTGAATGTTAAGAAAACTTATGGAATAGTAATTTATAAACACGCAATGAATCTTAACACTTTTGCATCGCATTTTGAATGGTTCTCAACTAGTTAATTTTTATGAAAAATATTAAGAACCTGGTTTCAGTCGCATGAATAGTGAACATTTGTGATCAAATTACTATGGTTTGTTATAGGATAGTGGTTTTTTTTAATTTCTAATCATATTAGATTATGTTTAGTAAAATTATTTATTGTATCACATAAATTTTAAATTGCAATGTATATATAGGTATTTACTAGCTCATATGTGGCAATTCTTGGTAGATTTCAGGTGGCTTTTAATGAATGTAAGGTAAATTCACAATCACAGAGTTTGCAAAATGGGTTATGAGAATGTTTTCCAAATTTGTTTTGCGAACTTTTGTGGTTCGAACAACCACACAGTTCGCTCTTAGTTATGCGGGAAATGTTAGTAAACGAATTGATATTCTACCCTACGCTAAATCAATACTTTGAATGTTTATTAAACGCATACAAAAGGTTTCACGTTGTCATATTTGTCGCGAGGAATATTATTATGAATGATTGTCCGGGATATTTCTACTCGAAATTTGTCATGCTTCCAAATGGGAGCGATATGATTTTATGCCATTATTTTTGTTAAATGATTTAGAGATCTGTCATTGTTTGTGGCAAGACACAGTGGAGTCCGATGCGTGTATTTTCACAAAAAGATTGTTTTTATGATTGAGGTGCTTTAGAAGATCTTATATAACGATGGCTTAACTTGAAAATAGGATATTTTAAAAAAATTTCAAGAGAGACAAAAAAACTTCATATGCATGAAAGTTCGTTTTCAAATTGTTGGAAAACTTGTGTTTAATGACAAAATATTGGACATATCTGTTTCTAAGTCAACGTAGGATGACATCCAGCATATTTTCCCATCATTAACTAATTTTCGATAAAAATGTGAGTTAATCTATTTTCAAATTAAGCCATTGATATTATGTAGCGGCGCCGACTTTTATAATTGCTATATGGGTTTGCTAAACCGCGGAAAAAACCACGCTATATAGAAATGGTATTTTAAAAAAGTGAAAAAGGAAGAAAATACTACATATTTTCATATAAACCGCGAGAAAAACCGGAAACGCGTTATGTGGAAATCGTATTTTGAGCTATGGGTTGCTTTGCTACCCCATCCGATTGCTATGGGTTTCACATGTATTCTGGGCTGCCTAGAAGTCGGCGCCACTGGATATTAGATATAAAGAATTGTGAAATCATTAATTATATATGAACTATTATATTAAAATATCTTCTTTTCTCTAATTTATCCTGATATTATATGTTTTTAAAATTAGGACTTAAATGTTTCGATTATAGCACTTACGCTTATTTCTCTTTCTCTCATATCGTTGATATTATGTACTTTCAAGAAAATAATGAAAGAAAATATCGACAACAATAAACAAAGTACCTACCAATAAATAGAAGTGAATCATGGAGTTTTAAAATAAATTAAAAAAAAAACATTATTATTTCATTTATTGTGATCAATTAAATTGATTTTATACATTCAGTCTTTTCTTGTTCTTCCTTCAATAATACGCATTATTTCATGTGAATTTTTCTGTATATAAAAAATACATAAAACTGATACCGGAAACTATTTAAATATTTCAGAAAAAAAATTATTGAATATAATTTCGCATTTTATCTGATATTTCTGTTGAATTCATTTTAATGGTTAGTTTGGTTTAAAATTAATACAGGTATGAGAAAGGAGATAACAAACGTAAATGAATGAGAGTTTTGTGTGGCAGACAAAATTCAAAGAATCAAAATGAAACTCACAATAAAATTTAAACTAAGCGCGCGGTACGCATCGTCTTTCTGACTGGACTTTTATGCACAACCAAACTCAAAATTATAATTGAAATAATGAGTAATTTTCGTGGAATTTAATGTTAAATGAAAAAAGCAAACTAATATTGAAATGATTTTTTTTTTTTTTTAGAAAATTAAAATGTGTTTTGTTTTTAAAATTAATTGTACAATAGATAGATAGTAAAAATTTAAAATATAGACACCACCTAATATATTGATTAGTTAAATATAACATTTATAACATTAAAAATTTATTTATTTATGGTTTCTTACGATTATTCAAGCTATTAAGCTATTTGCTGCTGACATGTAAATTATTCAGGAAATAATTTCAGTAATGTATTTGTGGTGTCCTCAGTACGTGGTACTAATGTATCTCAAGGATCAAAAGTATCTTTTTCATAGTCTGCATCTATGATACGATTATGTGCCCTGTTTCCGTACATATATTTTGCGTAAGAAAAGAGGTCACATTTCCTTCATGAAAACAACGGCTCCGGTAAATCTGTTCTTCAAATTTCGTAAATTACAATCAGTGATTGCTTCCGGACAACTATATACAAACATTAAGTTTAATAACTATATTGACAAATGTTAATAAATTAACTTAAAATCAAAAATTTTCATTACTGATGGATAATTAAACTTGTTTCTATACTTCATTTGTGCGAAACTGTTTAAAAGAAGAAGCTCTGCACCAACGGTAGCTTGTTTCGTTTTTTTACAATTTATTGACCTTTTCTTTTTTTTTTATTTTTTAGCGTCAATCAAATCTATTTTTAATTTTTTAAACGTTCTCCTATTATTTGGTCATCAACCCAAAATTGGACAGAATTGAAATTGTATGAGCAAAAGTATACAAATTAGAAAATCCTTTTAAAAAGTTTTCCAGCAAACTAGCAATTTTTTGTTAAATAAAAAATTTCTTACATGCAATTGTTGTTTAAACTTCCAAAATATTTCCATTTATGTGTGAATAAATATTTCTGACTGCGGTTAATTGATGACATTAAAATTTCAGTAAAAATTCTAGAAAACCTTACTTAATTTTAACTTGTGTATTAAAAGCTTTTCATAATAATTTTTATGTTTTTATGTAAATATTGTTAATTTGGCAAAACTATATAATATAAAACGCAGTATAAATATAATTAAATCTATAACTCTGCTACAGAGCTAATAAAATAACCTTGCATAAACCATTTCACGCGGTGACATTTACTATCTAACTATTTATACAGAGAATAATATTATTATTTTATTTAAATCTCCTAAATAAAAATTTCAAAAAAAATTAAAAAAACAAAAAAATTAAAAAAACAGCAAAAAAAAAACAAAAACTAACACACAAATCGCATAATTATAATAAAAATAACCTTCTAAAATGGCAAACATAAGTTTAAAGTCTATAAGTGTCCGGTATTACCTGACCGTGCTTTTTATTTCATATATAACAAACTTTGAATAGAAAAAAAAACTATTAACCAATTCCAATTTTATTGATCATTATTATAGCTGTGTATGAAGATTGAAGATAGCTTTAGATTTAATAGAAATATTATATCTACCTACAATATATCATTATTTAACTTATGTAAAATTGAAGAAGAGAAATAAAAAACAAAAAAAAAAAATAACGATTTTATATCATTCATTTTACGTACTTTCACAAAATTTTTGGTAGATGTTTTTTAATGCTTTGACGGAATCGTCTTTAATATTTTATAATAATAAATAATAAATAATAATAATAATAATAATAATAGTAACAATTTTTGAATATATTCCGATGATCAAACGCAAACACACAACTTAACCATTAAATAATAAATATTTGGATGTACATACACGGATTATATTGGATATGAGTTTGCGGTATACCCTGTTTAATGGATAGACATTTAGTTAGATGTTTATTAGGATGGATCGATTTTTCATTTTCATACGTTTTACCATTATTTTCTTTCTTTTTTTTCTTTTTAGAGCCTACTGATTAGAGGTCCGTGGCGGTGTCCAAGGTATAAAAATTTGTCGGCGTTTTTTTTTAAAGTAGTATTTATGATAAATTTGTATGTTCGTGTTCAAGGCATAAAAAAATTGTCTCTGCAGACTACTACTAAATCGACATTACGCAAATTCGCGCGAATCAATCAACGAATCACTGCTTTTTCGAACTAATCTCTACGGTTTTTAGTCTAGTTCGCTTGGAAAGCAACTTTTTATTTATTTTATTAACTAATGCAAACCAATCTTTACTTTATCTAGCAAAATGTTACCATTAAATGAAAGTTGAAATTTTATTTTGCGTCGAAAGTTACTCGTTACGAGTGAATTTTACTCGTGAACGAAAGGAAGCGAGTAAAAACCATACGAATCGAGTAAATTTCGACATAATATTAAATTTTAACTTCACCAATTCTTTAGAAAAAGTGATAAATTATTTGCATTAGTAACTAAAATATAACATTCGAAGTCATTGAGAGTAAAAACCGTAGAGATTAGTTAGAAAAATCAATTATTCCCAGGTTAATTCGACAGAATTTGCGAGATGTTGCTCCTGATTAACGTGCAGAAAAGATTTTGAAAATAAAGTAAATCTTCGATGTGGATTTGTGAAAATGGAAATATTTAACAATATTTAAAGTACATATTTTAATTTTGTACCGTTTACAAATAATTGTATTTCTGCATTTTTAATTCATAGTTGACGCTTTAGTTTAACAAAGACATCCGTAGTTTACTACAAATTTCGTAGTTTTCTTTTTGTGAAATTTGAAACTTGGTAACTGCGAAATTTGTAGTAAACTACGAATATCCAATATATTATTTGATAGGCATTGATTTCCTCTTTCTGACTGATAATACAGAAATTCTATTATTTGTATATTCAAATATTGCAATTTTCACAACTTGGGACGCCGAGAGAACACATCAAAGATCCACATCATTTTCAAAATCCCTTATGCAGCAGACGACATGCAATAACAACAAAGAAACATGTTTAGAAGGTACATTTTATGAAAAAAAAATCAATTCACCCTAATATACCAAAATTAATGAACATAAAAATTTACAAAAAAAAAAAAAAAAAAAATTAAATTTAAAATAATTTATGATCGAAAATAATTTTTATTTCATTTTATTTGGTAACTATCATCATCATACGTAAAATAAAATATTCACCTTTAAATAAATATCTATAAAATATAATACGAATTGTGTACGCTATTATTTAAAAAAGTAAAATACAAATAAAATATACCTATATAAAAAAAAAACAAAAAAACGAAGAGAGACCATTACTTTAATTATCTAATAAAAGGTGTGGGACGATTAAACTTTTGTATAAAATACATCTACAAATTTGTAAGTAAGCAAACATGAACAATGTTTTTTTTTTCTTTTCCTTTTGAATGATATTATTTTACTATATGATGGTTCCAATCGGTTGAGCATTGTTTTTTTTTTTTTTATATATTTCTTTGTCTCCGTACAACATTTTTACTTACTTACATACCAATTTTCGAAATCAAGACACAAGAAACATTTATAATTCTTCTATTATTTCTATTATACACACATTAAAATTATATAATAATAAACAAAGAGTACATTTTATTTATATTATAAATACGAGATATGGTACAATATCGAGGTACAAAATATTTAAATACAACTGGGTATATATTATTTGAAATATTTTTGGGTGATAAACAACTTCTTGTAAGCAATTTATAAATATACACCGTATGTACCACAATGAAATAAAGTTCATTTGATTGTTGTGCCAATAGACTTTTATTATCTATATATGTACTGTGCATAAAGACAAAATTTTAGACAATTGTCTAAAGACAGTAAAAACGGTTTGATATAGTCTACCTATCGTATGTATCTTTTGTGTGTCTATGGCTTTCGACGGGCTATATATTATCTTAGATAGTAAAACTATAGACACATAATAGATATACACACGATAGGCAGACTTTATATAGCCTATGACAAACCTTTATATCCCCTCACATGCCCCCCCCCTCTCGTGCCCACCCTCACATACCCCCACTTCATTTTTTTTCGTATTACTTTGAAAAACGGCTACCAGTGGTACTCAAAAATGGAACCCTAATGGGAGAACTATTATACCATTGGATTACGTCTCCGAAAATAAGTGAAATTTTGCTTTTAGAAGTTAGTTCATACTTGGAGGATAAGTCATGGCCCTAACTTAATGCTAACGCTGATCCTTTTTAATAATACCTACTTATAGATCACGATAAATTATCATTGATAAATTATTTTGGTTTAAATTGACTGACAATTGGCATCCAATAACGCACTAAATCTTCATATACTTTCTAATGGAAAACTTTACACAGCAAAAAAAAAAAAATTCAAACTAAATTTCATAAAACATTTTTTGGGACACACGGTATATGACAATAACATTCATGATATGATTTCGTAGTACCTTCTCTATAAAACCATTATAAATAATACGCACTCTATAAGCACTCAAGCTTGGACAATTCAATAATTCATTGGCTGTATCCATCATCATCATTTTTTTTTTTTTTTTTTATACCAATATAATGTTATTATTATTATTATTCTCCACTCCTACTTGAAAAATTCATTTGAAATGTTGCCTGAAATTATGTATATATATATATGTATAAATAGGTACCTACCTTCTACCTACTTATCTAACTCTGCTTGGCTTATGAGTTGGTTTGTATTAAATATTTTTGGCTCAATTGTTTTCTTTTTTTTATTATTATTATTATTATTTTTATTAATATAATTACGTTTGATCTATTGTAATGTTTCTATTGTATTATATTTTATTTCGACCAAAATTATATTTGATATTAAAGAAGAACTAAATTGACTACCGAATCAACGTGGGTGTTTTTTTTTTTTTATTTTTTTGTTAGATTAATTTCTTTTATTTTGGTTCTGCTTGTTTGTGCGATTATTGTTTGTTTTTTTTTTGTTGCTTTATTGAAGAACACCGATTAATAGGAAATTATGTATGGAAATTGTTACTTAATATTCGATCGATTTGGTCTAATGGAAGGATGACAATATTATATATAAGTGTTAAACTTATTATTTTGATAATATTATTTATATTTAATACTATATTATTGAGGAAAATGTAAAAGAAATTAATTTACTTGCATGATATATTTATGTAATTTCAGTGTTGATTGTAATCAAATATATTTATACTCTAAGTTATCTTTGTGAAATTTCGAATTGCCAATTCTCAATTGTAACACCGATATGTTTTTAGAGTGTAGGAACATTATTATGAAAAGAAAACATCATTGTAAGGCTTGTCAGCGCTGCTTTTCATGTTATTTATATTTTTCTAATCCTCATTGAACTTTTAGGTAAAATTAAACAAGTAAATTATTTATTCAATGATAAACGAACTTGTTTATTGCTTGCACTTGGTCCAAACTTCTAAATGAAACTACTTTTATATTTAAAATCAACATTAGCGACTAGCGCCTTAAAAATACCCAAAATCAATCAAGTAACGTGCAAAATAACACTGGCCTTGTAGCATTGCAATCAATCGAAAGTAATTTAATTTCATTTTCGGTAAATTAAATAAATAAATTATGTTTTCATAGACATTTATGGTAAAGTTAAAAGATGAACTTTTGTTTTGGTGAAAAAGAATTAAAATAAAATATATGTTTTACCTTTTACACAATAGGGAAGTATTTCCCTTATATATTTCTAATCCGTTACACTAATAAAAAATTCTCATCTTTATCTAAATAAAAAAAAAATTACCTTCAATCAAATGCCACACATTCCATAAATATGCAATACAATAAAAATAAAAATAATAATAATAAAATAAATTTCAATTAACTATTTCTTAATTTCTATTGCAGGAATCATCACCGACACTCACACTAATATCATCAAAAGTAAGTATCAATAAAAATGTTAATACATCAATTAATAAAAAAAAAATTGGATATCTTGTAAATGAAATATACTGAAAACCTTGAGGAGGAGAATAATATTCAAATATGTGTGAATCTTAATAAAAATTACTAACAAAAATACTTGTTTTATATGCTTTTCATCAAAAAAAAAAAAACACACAAAATTAAATAAATAAATAATATAATTTAAATCCTCAAATAATAAAATTTTATAAAAATTTCGTGACTTTTTAATTGGACGAAATAAGCGTTGTTGGGCGTACAAAATATAACATACACTATCTCAGCTAAAACACATCGAGAGAGAGAAAAACAGAAAAAAAAAAACAAAACAAAACATACATATTAGCAACAACAACAACAAACCAATTTAATTTAAAAATATCAAATACCAACTCAGTAGAAAACATACAAAATGTTAAAATTGTATATAAAATGCTTGGTTCGGTACTTATTTACATAAAAATATCGAAAAAATGTAAAAATAAGCACATCACCACAAAATCCCAACTAAAAACTCCGGTATATTACACTTAAAACCGAAATAAAAAGAGTCGACAACAAAAATATAATATCAAAATCTAATAATACCTATTACATTTGCTTTGATGGTAAATTTTTGTGTATTTTTTTCATTCCTCGAATTTAATAATAAAAAAAAAAAAGAAGAAAAATAATAATAATAATATAATCGATATGATGTCCCATAAATTGTATGAAGAAATCGTATTTTTTAACCAAAAAACTGGTTTTTCAAAAAAAAAGAAAAAAAATTATTTTAAAAGTTATTTGAGTTTATTATATTATTGCCGCATGTATACAGCATAAGTCAGTGCTTATTATATTTGTATGGTTAATTCGATAATTTAAATTTTTTGGTAATTTTTTTTTTGGATATCAGTAAAACACCATCATAGACATTCACACACTCGATTATAAACATTTAAAATAAAATTTAAAAAAAATAAAAAAATATAATTTTTTTCTCTTATAATTAACCTATTGCTTTATATTATGTTAATTTTTCTGATTAAATGACATCTATTTTTATTGAATTGAAGAAATAAATTAACAACAAAAAAAAAACAACAACAACAACAACAAAAAACAACTAACTAACGTAAGAAGATATACTTTATAATTAATGAATGACGTAAGTTTCATTATGTCCAGTATTTGGTACCTTTATTTTATCCAATTATAGTGAAATATATTTTTTTCTGTTTTTTTTTTAAATATTGTCTTATTAGATTTGAGGAGATTACAAATATTGTAGTGTCAAATATTTTACATTAAAATTGTATTTTTTAATTGCTAAATTTAATGAAAAATCGTATTGCATTTGAAAATTAGAAAAACAGAACTACGAAAATTCTTCAGCTTCGAAATTCCAAATAAATCAGTTCAGATTTCTAATGAAATTTATTCCTAATGATCTTTGCAGGAGGATTTTGCGTTTAAATTCTATCTAATTGTGATCACAAATTAAATTTTAGTGTTTTTGAATAACCAAAAATATTGAAAATTGTAATTATATATCGATACATATAAAAACCAGCGTATATCGAAATCTTGTTAGCGAGTCCATGGACGATATATTGTTATACTATTCTCAGCGGTCTGCACGGTACACCAAACTACTAAAAAATGTTAAGAAAAAGGAAAACATTATAAAAATGTATAAATATAGCGTTTTTTTTTCGGTATATTTTTACATTTCTTTTTTTATAAAATACTTATAAGAAAAGTATTTTCTTTTTATTATTTAAACATTTGCATCGAATATAAAGTTCTTAAAATAATGGTAAACAAGTCAATTTCCATTGTGTTCAATTAGTTAACGTTTTGGTCTCTTTACTATACTAATCTTCATTTGATAGGTTTGCCATCGAAAATCTTCTATCGGTGGCGTTAAATAATGACTTATATAAAACAAAAAAAAAAAACAGAAAAAACCACTCATATTAATAATACTAATATGATATTATTATTTTATTTTATTTCACCTGTTCTTTATAATTATTCTATTTATTAAAATACATCATCAAATTGCTTTAGGTATTAATCTACGTTAAAACTCCGATTAAAAGGTTATTTCATAGGGCAATTTATAAATCAGCAGAACAAATTGTAATTAGTGCTTATTTAGGTCATTCACAGAAACTTCTATAAGTATTTAGCCAGAATAAATTGATAAAAAAAAGTTGGTAAGAGCTGCAGTACAAAAAAAAAACATGTCTCCAGCCCCACCCAGTGAAAACAAAATTTACCAGAAAAACCAGTCCAAATTAAAATCGGGATCTATTTGAAATCTTTTAGAATAAATCGGGAACAAATTTTCTACACTGATCCCGACTCAGAATAAATTACGGGTGGTGCCGTGCCCGGTGACATTGAGCTATATAAAAGTATTTATAAAAATCTTTCAATATAAGAAACCATTAAAAACCGTTAAAAACATCGATAGGAAAAAGTGCAATTTAAAAGAAAACAACAGAAATTAACGCTTACTTTTGTATCACAGTGTTATGCTCACACCGTAATAACGATGTCACCATAATCCATATTCATTTAGTAACACCGTCAGTTGCAGTAATATATAATTGGGGTCTGTAAAATTAGTTAATATAGTGAATTTAATCGATAAAAAAAAATATATCTTTTTCAAAATATTATAATGTATAGATTTATCTGCTAATGGTTCAAGATTATGTGTATGCTGTCATTTGAACGTAAAATTAATCATAATATTGTAAATATAAAAGTCAATATAATTTGTTTGTATAATATGATTGATTAGGAATGCAAATAAATGCATATAAATAACATTTAAAATGATTAATAATGCATTGACTTAAAATGATTAGAAATTGGACAAATGAAAAACATCCCCGCAAACATTTAGAGGCTCCCTGCGTGTCTTTACAAAATATTGCTTCGGAGATGTGAATAATTTCAGTAACGTATCTTCAAGATGTAGAACTAAAATCTCGAGTTGACGTTGATGTCTTCAACACATGAGAATGACATTGTTAAGATATCATCAATGTCTCTAGTGTATAATAACTTTTTTTCTCTCTCCCTTTGTAATAATTGCTACAGTTTTATTAAAAATATATTATGTTTTAATCATTTTTCAATCAGAGAAAGTTCTAACGAAAATCTGTCAGACAACGAGATGAACATGTTTTACCATCGTACCAGGTTTAATTATGCTAGATGAAACTTTGATATATATTCAACTCAAGTGCGCATTTAATTTCTTACTTCAACAATTCACATTTATGTGCATTTTATTTTGGATAGGCCCAAATTATTATGAATTTAGTTGTTTGCTTATAATAAAAATTAGTGCATTTGTGATAATGAATAATTTAGAAAACAAAGACAAATTATGTCTTTTAGATATCTATTAACAATATTTCTGTGATATGATATGTGAATATATGGGAATGGTATCAAATATTTAACTGTAAAATGTCTTGAATAATTTCACTAAGATATTCACATGAAAGGATATTTGCTAATTTTTGTAAGAAAATGTTTCCAAAACATTTCCTTAAGACATCACCTATGACATTTTTGAACAATATTCTAAGATATCGGTGAGATATAATGCAACTAATTGCGATATTTCTCAATCTCTCGAGACTAAATTATATATTAAAAAATAAGCTTACTTATTTTATGTAATAAAATTATCAATGATGAGTCCATAAAATAACTATGTATTATGGTTAAAGAGACAATTATTTCTAATTCTAATGGATCTGAATTAGCAATTACCTCTTTATTTGCACATACATTTTGACAGGGATGCGCAAATTTTGGGCGGGTTCGATTCTTGAAATAAAAATTTGAGGTTCGGTTTTGAACTGAGAAAAGCAGGAGTTCAGGGGTTTAGTTCGGTCCTGTTCGATAATCTTTCCAAAGTTAGTCGAATTCATTCAATTTGAATTAAATTGTTTAGTTTTTTCAGAACCGTATAAAAGCCACAAAAATTAAAAAGGGGTTTGGTTCTTGAAAAATATTTAAGGGTTCGGTTTTATGGGTTCGGTTCTGAAGTCAAAAACGCAGGGATTCTTGGGGTTCGGTTCGGTACAGTTCGGTACAGTTCGGTACGGTTCGGTTCGGGACCCTTCCCTGTTTGAAGCCAACAATGTGTTTATTAAACCCGATCTAACTGTAGAATAATTTAATTAAAGAAAATCTATTAATGAGATTTAAATAAATTATGTAATAATTGTGACATGTAACCAGATGAACTGAGGGAAAGGTAAAAACTGAATAAATAATAATAAAAAAAAAAAAAGTAATGAGTTACAAACAGCCTTTATCTTTTTATTACATTTATATAATTAATGTATGCGAATAGATAATGTTTTTTATTTTTTATAACTAAAAATAGGTAATAAAAAAAAAATAAAAAATAAATACAAATTTTAATCTCATTTGGTAATGAGAAATAAAACGGAATTAGTAAACTTTTACACAATGAAATGCAAATTATTTGATGTATGGATTTTATGGAATTATAAAAAGATTTTACAATCGTTAAAAAAAAAATTATTCGTTCTTAAAACATTCGAAAGTGTATTTTAAATAAATTAAATGATTGTAATTTTTATTAAAAACATCATTTTTTTTTTATAATATTTATATCTTTATTCAACATATAAAAAAATGTTTTCTGTTCATTTTTGTTTCTTTTTGTTTATTGCAAATTCTTTGTATTCAATACCGAATATCATCAATTATTATTATTTGATACTTACTTAACTATGGTTAGAATGCATTCTGTGTGCAATCAACAATAAAATAAAATTAAGAAAAAAAAAAAAAAAAAGAATTACGCAAAATCTTTATTAACATGCATTTTAACTTAAATTCTTAGGAGCAATCGAAAAGTAACACAAAACTAAACCCACCCACACATAAAACGTAAATATATCGAATGTAATAAAGAATAAATGAATAACACAACAAAAATAAAAGGGTTTCCATTTCTTAATTCGAGATTTCTTTAGATAATCTGTTTTTATTATTATTATTTTATATATTTTTGTTTAGTGTGCTTGCATTTATTCAAATGTCTGCAATGAAAAATGTTATTATATTGTTGTATTTGCAAGAGCAAATATTTCAGCCTGGTTTGTTTGGTTGGCCCATAAATGAGAAAGTATGTACATTGAATTTTGTTTTTTTTTACAATTCACAGAATCAACAACACAGTCAATATATGAATATATATAGATATACATATTTATTTATTTATTTTTTTATATACATTTGCGCACATTGTTGATAACCTTGACTTTGAAATTCTTTTGCGAAATGCTTTTGCAGGATTTATTAAAAAAAGAAGAAGTAATTTTATTTTTGGTACTTTTTGTTTTGGTGAACATTACCAGGGTTCACCATTGAAATATATTTTTGCAAAATATATTTTTTTTGTAAGTTATTTTCGGTATCTACACACGAATTGTATTCGTTTATTTATTTAGTTTTTTGTTGTTGTTTGTTTTAATTGCCCTGTTTTCATCACACAGAAAGACATTTTAATAAGACTTATTCATCTGGTTTTGTAAGAAATATCTAATTGTTCTCTAAATCATTTACAATATTCTGTACAAACATTTCGTTGAACGAAACAAAACATTATAAGTTTAGCCATATACATAAACATTTCATTGAATTTAAATGATAGTTAAACTCTATAAAACAAAGTTAAAGTTGACGTTGAATGTTTTCAGATATTATTGAATACATCAATTGTCTTCTTCTCTTTTTTACTAAATAATTGTAAATTTTGTCATTGTTTTGAAATTTTGGTATACTGGTCCATTTTAAATGCATATACTTACCGAATATAACAAGTTTAAATGCCCCTGAATTGCAAACCATATCTTGGGTATGTCTCGAAACATGATAAAAATTATCCTTATTTGCAAAGATAGAAAAGATTTTGCGAAATCTTAACAATATCCGTGCTATGTTTTGAACACATCAATTATTAAGTCGAGACTTTAGTATCATGTCTTGAAGATATTTCAAAGGTCTTATTATTATCAGTTCATTTTCGAAAATCTATAAACAGATTTTTTTTTTCAGGCAACCCTTCAACTTTCAAGAACATTTATTATAGCACACATTTACGTTTCCTTTATGTTTACGGGTGTACCAAAAAAAAAACAAGAAAAAAAAAACAATCTTTAGCGTATATTGCATATAATCGGTATTATATGGCTTTATTTATATATTTATTTATTTTTCCTTTCGTTTGGCCACAACACACAACATGCAGTGCACACGTACCATAACTTTACAACCCATATATACTGTAAATTTTAATGGATATTATTATAGCGGTTTGATACATTGAAAATTAACTTAAATAATATATAGGTTGCTTATGCCTGCCCATTTCAAAAATCCTGTTTTTGTAACATATATGTTGCAATTGGACGCTTCTGATATCCACTTTTGTGGTGCATACATGTATACATGTCCAAGGTCAAGATATGTCTGTTTGCTTAAATTATCCCATTTATTACGGGTCCATATAACATACATGCAAAGATGTACTTTATTTTTTTTTTGGTATGGTTTTTATTAACTTCTTTGTTTTAAATTTTGTCTCGATGTTTATGTTTGAATGGAAAGAAATGTTGCTTATTTTGAATATACATATATATATATATATATTTTTATTTATTTTAAAATAATATTTGCAGTGAGATTAAGAATAAAGTATGCATTCATAAAATTTGGTATTTGTAACTACTATAAATTCAATTTATATTTTATTATTTAATAATGGTTGCGATTTATGATTGTATTAAGAAATATAAATTGAAATAATGTGAAATTAAAATTAATAATAATAAAAACTGCATTATTTGTTTGTCGATATTATTTAAAAATTAGCATATTACAGAATATATTATTGAAATAAAGGAATGAAGGCATTTTGAATTTAGTACTTATAACGTATTGGTTGGTAGATAATGTAGACATAGAGAACGATGACATATGACTTACACTATTTTATCGCTATTCTATTTTTGGGTCGGTTAGTCAAATATTTATATGGCAATAAATCGATTAGATAATATAAATATTGACCACAAATCATTTGTTTAAGAGTAAATGCAACCACCTGGTCATCATTAAATAATAATTTGTAGTCGATATTTTTATTATCCAATCAGAACGCGTTTTATGTCATTATGTGTGAGTTAGTTAGTAACTATCTATTAGATATGCTAAGGTGTAAGCGATGAAAAATCGGATAGTAAGGACAAGTGTGGTATGATTGTAAACTGAAATTGTTAAGAGGTTCGTACATACAAATCCACGATGCCATGAACTTACTTAGCCTCAAAGATATTACGTATAGACTCTTTGAGAATCATAATAAAGAGATCTAGTTCGCATACTACGAGTATATAACGAAATATGTAACAACATATTAGTAAGTAAACTTAATCTGTCTCATTCTTATCTTAAACAATTAAGCATTTTATTAAAATATAATAAAGCTATTAGTGTAAGTTTTTGATAGACTCGTACAGTTTAAACCTTTTTAAAAAATTCACTTTTGTGTCAGTAAGTAATTTTGCAACTCTCAAAGATAACAATTATTAAATTTGATAAAAGCAACCTAATAAGATTGTCCACAATGGCGCGATGATTTAACACTAAATAAAAAACTACTGCAAATGTTTATATATACAAATATCGTCGCTTACTCCTATGAACAGCGATTATAATTTCTTATTAGTTTTTTTCTTTTCTTTTTATCTTTACATGTCATTTTATACATCAGCCTGTCGCTATACTTATAAGAATATGAAAAAAGAAAAAAAAAAAAACGAAAGAAACAGAAAAGTTGACGATGTGTTTACTACTCAATCGATTATTGAGTTGAAGACTTTTTGGAGACTTTTAAATGAGTTTGCTGTTTTGAATGAACTTTATAACGTAAACCGTGCCATATTAGTTATAAGTTTTTATATAAAAATTTGGGGGGAAATTATGGATATTTTGAACCGATCATATTATATAATGTTTTTTCGTTGAGCTGCTTATATAATAATTTATATTTTAGCTGAATTTTCAATAAAAGCAAAATGAAGATTGGAATTCATTCATAGACTTTTTTTTACTTAACTTAAAATAAACTTTTATATACGAATTTATTATTTATTCAATAAATAACAACTATAAATATTTCTAATTTTCTATGATATTGACAAAATGCATTACAAAAATATAAATATCAACGTCGGTGGCCCATAATATAAAATATATTCTATTACATAGTTTTGCAGTTAATTGAAATAATTTCAAAAAAAAAAAAATAAAAAAGTTTTTTTTTTGTTTTGTTCGTGTTTTTATGGTGTTAATTTTTTGTATAAATAAAAATAGTTTCTGTACGTTTAAATGATAAAATTCAATCAGACAGTGGTAATATTTCAATGGAGAAGAAATTTCTATTATCATTTTGTGTTAGATAATCGGTTCGTTTCTTTTTTTTTTATTTCATAATAGATTTAAATGAATATATTGCAGCTGAGAGCCAAATAACTATTTCTCTTACGATGTTAGTTGAAGAGTTTTTAATTTTAAAGTTTAAATAGGAGTAAAAGTACCCGCAAATCAAAATTTTCATAAGATTTGCACTTGGTGATATTACATTAGGAGTAATAAATTTGGTGTCGGCATTCATACAGATACCCGGTACACGTACAAATAATGAAAATTAAGCAATATTTTTTTGATACTTTTGTATATTAGGTAATATCTGAGTCTTTGAGCAACGATTCAGTTTGCAAGTTAAGTTTGTGTATAGAAAAATCATGAATTTTGACATATTTTTTGTTTGTTTTTTTTTCTTTTAAAACCGAGTTTTATATTGTGATTGACTTCCAAATCTATAATATTGTTATTTATGATTAAAGTTTTCCGAAAAGTAAAAAACATTCAGTAGGTATACTATAATCCGTTTACGTTGATACTTTTAAAATGTTATTGATTATAACCCTGCACGAGCTGACTGGCTGTAAGATAAAACCTCTGAATAACCCGTACGACTATGAATTAAAAGCCTCGCAGATAATATTAAAAAAATTACTTAGTATTTTTTTTTTGTCGAACTTTGGTTGGTATAGTGAAAAATGTCATCTGTCATAAGTAACAATTGTATCCTAACGACATTAATATCCTCACCACCAATTAAGGTGCCTATAATTGTGACTTTAAAACTATTTCAATTGTACTAAAAACCTCGAAATGTTACAAAAAACAAATGCCGCACAGTGCGCCCCTGCAACTCTGATTTTGATTAACCATTCCCTTCACTGGAATTACATATATATTGTAAATTTTATTACAATGTATTATTTATCTATCTACTAAATTACTTTAGTAATTCCGGTTTTCTAAATGGCTTATTTTAAAACAATATAAAAGGTTGCACTAATTTATTTATATGAATTGATGACTATTAATAAGCCAACTGATAATTGCAATGGTTCTATAAATAAATAATAAACAAAAAAATTAAATTAAATAATGTAGTAGCAACAAATAGCTTCAATCATCCTAAAGTTTTGATAATTTTTGTTTTCATTAAATTAAGAACATATTGTCTAATCGTAAAAAATATTAATTTAATGGCATTTGAGCACATATTAGATATTATAGAAGAAAAAAAAACAACAATTAAATATGGGTTTGAACACAAACATTTAGATAATCAACTACGTCCCTATATAGAACCTATATCGACTCTGACTTGCATGTTGCCATCGTATTTTTATTCATATAATAATTATTGTGTATTCATTATGCCGACCATCCAAATTTTAAATACCATTAGCTCTATGAAGACCAATTCGTATAAAAAAAATTCAAGGGCATAAACGCACACATAGTATGACCATAACCATCTATAAGACGTATGTTATTTTTATTATTAATGTTTTATATTTATTTGGCAAAACAGCAGTCCCTAAATTATATCTCCAAACATAATATAAAATATATATGAATATGTGTAATGTGTAATTGTGTATGTATACCAAAACAGAACCGACTGCACAAAAAGAGATATACATACGTATATACACAAATCGCAAGTACGAAATTTAAGTATGGATATTGTTCAAAATGAAGGCTTTTGGAAGAATAATTACACATTTTTTGTGAACAAAATTTCGTTTACAGAATTTTTTGTTTATTCGTTTCTTAAATGAAATGTATGAACTCACTTACTTACATTATTTATTACAATATATTTTTCATGCTGATAAACGTAATAATTTATGATAACTCCTAATTCCAAATGCCTGTGGTGGATAGTGTACAAATAACACCAGAAGATATTAACTATAATATTACATTTAAAAGAAAACTTCTATTTGTTTTACTGGGGCCCAATTCTTGAATCATTCGAACATTATTCATATGCGATACTGTAGCGTTAGCGTATAATCTCGTTCGTACGATGCACTACAATCAGCATTTTATTTCAAACTGCATCGTGAACACTTCGCTCATGCTACGAAATCTAATGAAAATTGTACGAATATGAATTTATAGAGATTTATATAATATATATGTTCAATAGACTCCATGTGACTTGACCATTTGTTATTTTTGGCACGTTTTTTATTCGTATGCATGTTTGAAAAATGTAAAATTGGCTATTCGTATGGAAATATGTAACTGATTCGAATGGACCATACAAATAATAACCATTCGTTTAGTTCAGTTTGCGAATTATATTCGAATTACACTAGAATTGGCCGCCTGGTGTTAATTTTTATTCTAATAAATGCCATGTTTTTGTTCGCCTCACAAATCATATCATATTAAACAGTATAATGCTTTTCTAAATCTACCTCCCGAAGAAGTAATTGTTCTCAATTAACAATGAATGGATCACTGAAAATTTTCTTATTACAAATTGTATGTAATAAAATATAAATAGTACGAACACACACCCATTTGATATTAATCATATTATCAAATACATATTTTTGTTTATTTATTTCGTCTCCTTCCTTTTTTTTTTTTTTTGAAACATCAAATTTAACTATGCGTGTCATTGTGTCATGTTATTTATTATCATTAAAAATTGATATATCCACACTTTAACAATTTAACATAACTTCCAGTCGATACCACCTACCTAACTTGCTGCCACCGAACTATATTTACATAAAGCAAGAAATTGATCTACCATTCATTGTTAAATGATGAGATGACGAGACGTAGACAATGATGATGATGTGAAATTTTTAAAATTGATCTTCGTTGCTTTCGAACTGTTTGTGAATAATCTATGAATCTATTTGTAAAGTGTTGTATCTGATTGTTATTTTTTTTTTGTTGTGTGTTCTGTATTCCAAATGAATGGCATAAAGATAAATAATAAAATGAATCGTTAAATTGGATTGGGATTGATTAGTTATAATTATAAACATTTTTATCATTGTGATAATTTTATTTGAACCGCATGAATAGGAATACCAACCACTTCAACATACTGATAGTTGATGTCGATGTTTATTTCAAAATAACTGCATTATTCGTTGTTTCAATATGTATACAATTTATTAGAATTATGTTTGCGAAAAGAAAATAAAAAAGAAACACAGAAATAAGCTCGAACCCTTTCTTATTATTTATATATATTATTATGATGGCACAGTGACCGAATTTCCGATATAAATTGGGTGCAGCAAAAAAACAAAAAAAAAACCTTTTGCTTTTTTTTAACTTATATTTAAGAGTTACTTCGTCTTATTTGTAAAAATATATATTTATATGATATAACTATACCTACCTAACTTTATATATAAAAATAATAAAAAATTGAAAATAATAAGTATGTGTATAACGAAATATAGTAAAATATAACTAGGAATACCTTTGAATAAAATAGATGCCGAACAAAATGATGGGCAGAGAAACGACTATATATATATTAGGGTGACCCAATTTTGTATGGAGATATTAAAGTGTCTTGGATTTCTTAGCCTAACATATATATG
>JAABKK020010501.1:0-23161 GCA_011634745.2 Catotricha subobsoleta
AAAACCTGAAAAAAGATACTATTTTCGGCAAAATCGACAGAGGGTAAGATTTTTTTCAAATCTCAGGGGGGTAACACTCCCCCCCTCCCCCCACATTGTGCATGTATGCTTGTGCTGCTGCTAGAATTAATTGTGTTAATGGTATGACAATTATATACTTATTTTTTTAGTTTTGGATGCAAGCATGATTTTCGAACCAGAAACTATTTAATATCATTTTAACGAGACCATATTTAGATTCATTTTGTACATCATTAAAAAACAAAATTAGATATTTTGTTTGCATCAACCAAATTTGTTTAAATAATTAGTTCTTATGTTTAAAAACATTTGTTTACTGATTTTTATTTCATTGGTCATATAGTTTTGGTAATAACTAATTATCAATTTAGAATATATACGATGTGTGTGAATTTTATTCTCAAATATTGAATGTGTCAATAAATCAGAAATAAAATTTTATTATTTATATAATAAATGCTGATTTTCATCGTCAACATATTTTTTTTATTATAACCATCAAATATCAATTAATAAATAACATTAGCTAATATATTTTATGCGAGTGCATTAAAACTAGAAACATTTAGTTGTTTAAAACTGGATAGTTAATATCAAGCCATATTTATTATAATAGTTTCTATTTTATAGTTTATTCTGAATAGAATTAGCACTATAACAATTATTAACACTTCTAAAAAAGTTTTATTGTTTGTGTCATTTAGTTCAGGTTGTAAAACATGTAAATAAAAGATAACATAGACAATGCGGCTTATGATGAACATCAAAAATAAATTTCAATAAAATAGTTTTTAAGTACATTTTTAGTATATTTTAAATTAGAAACAATTTAAATGCATTTTCGTAATATTAAATAATAATACAGATTGTCTTAACCAAATAAAAATATTACCAAAAAAAAAAAAAAATGTGAGAAAGAACATTTTCAGTATTTTCTTTTTATTGCTTTTATAAATTTAGCTTTTAACGGTTGAATAAATTTATCTTTGAAATTTAAGTAAAAACACATTTTCTGAATTCGATTGGAATATAATTTTATTTCCAAATTATCATTGTCTAGTCTATAAAAATTTCTTGTGGCATTTGATTTATGCTTGAATTAATTGAAAGTCACGTGAAAGAATTAAATTCAAATATTGTATTTCCCGTTTATTCATAATCATCGCTCCAATAATTTTACGATGACTACAAGGGCTCTATGACTATCCATCGATATAACAGTTAATATAATAATACTATGGACTGAGTGAATTCATGTGAATGGTTTTCCATCATTGTGATGGAGTGTAAAAATAAAATGGGAAAAAATTATCGTATCTGATGATTCAAATAAATGACTGTCGCTTCGGCAGGAAAATTTAATAATTCTTATCACAAAAATTAATAATAAATTTCTCGACATTTCATTTTCATACGGAGTACCTATACTGTTGTTGTAACTTGTATATACAGATACCTGCTGAAACTAACAAATAAATCGTTAATTGTAAATATTATTATTTTGTTTATCAGCAAAATAAAATTAATATTTTTTATATTTAAAAAAGCCAAAAAAAAAATTACCAAATTAAATAAATAATATTCTAATAAATCTCAATCAATTTCAGTGCTTAATGAGATCGAAATATCAGTAGATATATAATTTTAATACGAATAGATATAAATTTTAATTTAAAACTCTTTTTTCTACAAACATTATTCGTTGAATGCATTTAAAGCATCAAGAAAATATTACATAATATATAAATGGAAATATTGCCATAAGGAAAATCCTTAATTATGAGTTTTCCTATTTCTAGCAAAGGTTACAGCCACGCAGATGCCTTGGTGGTGACGTATTCGACCACAATATACCTTCCTTTATCAGCTGAATTTATTTTAATGTTTACGAGACCACAGTTATTTAAATAAGTATTAAAAACTGATGTGTTTGTTTTGTGTATTTAAATCAGTGGCGGACTGGCTATAAAATAATAAAAAAAAACCTGAGATACAAAGACCAGCCACACGTTTCGAAACGACAAAAAATATATAATTCACATCGATTTTGTACGTCATAAAAAAGGTCACAAGCTTCAAGATATGAAAAAAGATAGCTAATATTCGCACTCCAAATTGAAAAAATAAAAAAACAAAAAAACTCTTTCATAAATACCGGTGCTTTTTTGGATAAAGTTACTTGCTGACATCAAAACGCCAGAATTTTATTAATTTATTTAAAAGTCCCCGAAAATCAAAACTTTGGTATGCTACCGCATCTCTGGACAATCCACCACAGATTTAAATAAAATAAAGGAAAGCAAGTTAATGCTTGCATTTATTGTTTTACTTCATTTTTGAAAAAACAATAAAAAATCAAGTATTGATAAAGATTTTTTTTCTGTTAACAAAAGTGAAATTGTGTACTAATCCATTGGGCTTGTTATTTATAAATAACTGCAACAAAAACCTATTCTACATGATTTGTTAACGCTATTTATTAAAAACAAAATAAAGGATTGAATTTGAGTGTGTTTTTCCATTGAATTTCTCTAATGATTTAAAACGTAGTATACAAAAATCATTTTTTCGCATGTTGTCAACAAAGGCTTATAATTTATAATAAATATTTATAATTTTCTCTATTTTTTTTTTTAAATACTTGTTTGGAATTATATACATCAGATTTTATGTTATTATATATAGATCAGCAATTTACATAACAGCAACGTTGCCTGTGGAGGTCATTGATTAAATTTTAATTAGGTCGTTGTGTGTTGGATTACTTTTGTTCTGTATAGTAAAGCGATCAGTTTCGAATTTCTCCCCAGGCAGCCATATTATAACTAAACCCGATCTGATGATTTTTTGTTAATAAAAACAATAAAGAATATAATAAAAAAGAAATATTTCTCAGATCATCAACTTTTTTGCAATACATCAGAGATTTATGTATCGGCGGTCAGCCTTATTTTGTTCATAAAACATTAAAAAAAAAATTAAATTTATTTGAAAAGTATTTTCTTAATTAGGGACGTTTGTAAATGACGTCACATATTCAAGATATTTTTCGACGAGCTCGTTTCGTATGTATATTGCAATTTGGAAACATTCCCTTACTATTTAAAAAATAATACAAAAGATTTAGAACGAAGTGTTGAATCATCTCCCTAAACAGGCCTGTAGCGTGAGTAAATATACCAGGGGGGACGGGTCAAATGAGGCAATTAAATTTAAGAAGTGAAACTGGATAATATTTTTTATACCAAAAAAATTGCGTGAACTTTTTTTTTAAATACAAAATATACCGTGAAAAAAACCGCGTTATATTCAAACCGTATTTCTGAAAACTTGAAAAACATGCTATTTTCGTAAAAATTCTATTTTGCAAAAATGAAAAAGATACTACTTTGTAAAATTTATAAGAGGGACAAAAAAGTTTATCATAGGAATCAATGGTCTCGCTTGTCACCCCACGTTACAGGCCTGTACCACACTGTAAACGACGATATATTAAATTGTTTACTTCAATTTTTATAAAAATGAGATGATATCGCCTTCCAGCATTCCAGAATTGGTTTATGTATTATTTTGTTGAAGAATAAAAATCATATAATTTCTCAGATATAGCATGGAAATATGTTAAAGCTTTTCTGAATATTATACCTTAAGTTCATGTCGTATTGTACTGTACAATTTATTAATATTAAGCTACCTGTAAACCATCCAATAAATTGTATACATAACATTTATCTTTATGTACTTACGTAATGTGTGTAATGTGAATAAATACGGAAAAGCAATGAAATGTGATATTATTTTACCATAAATAAATATATTATTCATTCATCTTCAATGAATATGATAAAATTTTGTGAACAGAGAATGTCTGCAGAAAGCCCTTAAGCGTGTACTTTAATTTATATTTTATTGTTCAGAAAATTAGTAATATTATTGGTAATAGTATATTTTATTTTGTATCGTTGTTTCCGATGATTTATTTTATGTAAGCAACAAAGTGAAAAGCTGAAAAAACTTTTCTGTACTTTATTATTAATATGCTCGAAACTTTTTCGTGATAAATTTTTGTTTAGAAAAACTTTTCAAACTTCTATAACGAAATGTATACATAGTCACCGTAACCAGACTTGGTTTTTGACATTAACTCTACGAAATTATTATTTAATGGGTAATAATTGAAAAATTTAGTGTATAATTAAATTGTTTGCAGCATTTTTAATGTTTGCAAAGTGAAGAGTGACAAAGACACTTCCTTATATCAGTCAATCAATCAAGGTTACCACACAGATGATGAGAATTTTTAACACAATGAGTGGGTTTGTCTCAAACCTCATATGAATGATTTTTTCGTTATTTTTTTGTTGTTGTTTTATTAAAGTTAATTTTATTTGAAATTTTTTTCTACATTCTTACTTACATTAAATAAAAAAAAAAAAATATTAAAATACTTTTCGTAATACATAATGTTCTGCACTTATTATGATTCGTTTAGACTTTTAGAGTAAATCACTAAACGAACAGTCTGAGTTTATATTGCATTATAGATAATATTATCTAATATTTAATAAATGTAAAAAATTATGCATACCAGAAAAAAACAAATTCACTTTCTAAGTAAATTTCGCTTTCATGAAATTAAATTCATAATTTCATATGTTCATTACCGAAGACGAAAATATTATAATTATGTTAACAAGTCATAATATAAAATATCTCTTAAATCAATAGCATTACTAATAGTATATCACTAAATAAACAATTTCCCATTTCGCAAAATCTAAAAAAAAAAAAATATTTTAAAACGCTTTTCTTTTCAAAAACGCATATAAATAAATAAAATGAATTTAACCAGATAAATGTAACAATTGAACAAAAAATTTAAGACCAAAAATAAAAACATAAAATAAACACTAGAATTTAGTCATAAGAAGAAATTATTATTTACACAAAAGAAAAAAAAAATTCAACAAAATAATATTATTACATCGTCGTTATTTTTACTTTACTAGAACAATATCTTATTTATATACAAATAATAAATATTGTTTCGGTGTTTTGTGTTATTTGTCACCGCAGCTAAAATATTAATTATGTATATGGAGCGTACTTTTTACCTATTCTATTAATAATAAGTGAACGCCTATTATACCTTTTAAGATTTCACAACAACTATAATTGTGTAACCACAGTGTCTTCACAAAAAAAAAGAAAAAAAATTCAATGTCAATATTTGTAACAGTAACAATCAGTTGTTAATATAATATAAAATAACATACGTCGTGCTTCTTCTGCACTTGTGAACCATATACATATTTAATTAATTATGTTTTTTGTTTTGTTTTGTTTTTTTCTTTTTTAAATTAATTTTATGTCTATTTTTACACACAGAATAAAAAGAGTCAACTGATGACAAATACTCGTCGCCCATTATCATAATTTTTTGGGTGCCTGGACTTAAGAAAAAAAAATACACACAACATTTGTTTTTTTTTTTTTTTTATTAATAAATTGTACATTATTTAACAATAGTTTTCATTCATGAGTATTTGCAGGCCTGACTGGCTGCTGCGGTCATCAATGTTGTATGGTATAAGTAATGTGTATACGCATCCATATGAATTTAAAATATATTATAATAAGTGTTGTATTTAATCGACCAGTCAACAAAAATTACCAAATATGTAATATTTTCTATACTTACTCCCAAAAAGAACTAAAATTTCTCACAGGTGGGCATATAATGTAATGTCACTACATCAATGATATCGGTATATGCCTCTATATATTTCACTATAACAATATTGTTAGGTCTGAATTTTATTTAATATATATGCGGTTGAATAATATTACACCGCAGTTATATATATATTATATATATCACTACTATATTCACTATCTTAGACGTAGACAAACTAAATACAGAATTAAAAGAAGAGAAAAAAAAATAATTATAATAAACACACACGCCTAATAGTTTTAATGCCAAAATTTTATTAATTGTTTGTATTGTTGATGTATCAGCAACATTCACATGCATATACCCATTTATACATCTCTAACTTACCTCTATTACATTCAATATACGTTTGTAGTTATATTTTTTTTTCTTTATTATTATTATTTAGTTTTAATATTTGAAATTGTTTTACTTATATATACATATTATTTTGTGTGTACTTCAATTTTCGATATAGTGTCTTATTCATTTCATTTAAAGGCTACTTTGTTCTAAGTGGATGGACGTTTTTCATATAAAAACTAAGTAAAACGGTTTTCGTTTATTTAGTGCAAATATTTCGATCAAGCGAATTGGTCCGCTAAACAATTTAGTGGTATATATTTTTATATGATTAAAAAATATATATATAAATTTAGCATTTAATTTGAAACGTTTAAATTTAAGCATATTTTAAAGGATTATTGTGATAAAAATTAATTTTTAAAATGAAACTGGTGAGTGAAACGAAAATAAGTTTGATTTTTAAATTAAGTGTTTATTTTTGATAAATTGTTGTGTCGGTATTTTTCAATTCTCAATTAGACTGTGCTTTAATTAATAATTATTTGTATTGTACATTGCAATAATATATAGAAATTTATGAACTAATAATAATCGTTATTGGAAAACTTTTATTATTGGGAAAAAAAGAAACAAATTTTTTTGGTTACATCAGTGAATTATGAACAGATGTTTCAATATTACACAAATAGAGTTTGAATATTGTTTTTAAAAATATTTCTTTTCATTTGAGAAATGAAATCGAATACGAATTAATGATTGTTTTCTGTCTTATTTTATTTAATGATCCAACATAACTTTTAGCGAAAGCTACATTTTAAGTTCATATAATTCTATTTGTATATATATATATAATGATTTAAAATCATACTGGGATGCATGCGAACGCTTCGAACTTTTCATAAGTTTTCTGTCAAATATTTGTATGGTAATAATCGAAACTGACGTTGAGGGTACAACAGGATTGACGACAAAGTTTTGATACAATTGTTAATTTATTCGATGTTGGTTTTTTTTTTTTGTCTTTGAGAGCTTTTCGTGTTTTTGCTTTTAAACTTGGTGTGCTTGAAAAGTGTATAAAGTATTATTTTTTTTTTTTCAAAAAAAAATCTATTTACACTATTTGAAAAGAGTTTTTGCTTAAAAATCTTATGAAATATATTTCTGTAATAAGATAAGATAAAATAGGCAAGATTTTACATAAAAACTTCATTGAAAGAAAGATAGAAAAAAGAATAATTACATTTCGTTAAAATGTTCTAAAAAGTTTTAAAGCATCTGTTCGGCTGCCGAAATAAATTTACAAATATTGTTTGTATAAAATTAATTATATTTTATTTGATATTTATCTATTTTAAATTCAATGAGAACATGTAATAATATAGCAATTACCATCGGATCATCATAATTATGATTAAAATTAATGACTCATGATAGGAATATTTTTGTTTTAATTTTATTTTTATTTTTTTTATTGAACAATATGTTAAGACATTCTACAATTTAAAATATGTCTTAGCTCTTTTTCCAAAACATGCTGTCGCTGTGCCATATTGTGTTATAATTGCAATATTTTGCAAAATGAATTTTCCATTAATTTATTATATTTATAGCTTACAGACATGTATTTATGTATCATGGTGTCATTTATGATTCATGCCTGCTTGTAAGTAATGAGGTTTTTCCCTATCGTACTGATTGAAGTTAATATCTGCTAATTACGGTTTGCCTTAAATTTATTCTAACCGAATATTTTCACTTTTTTTATTTATTGTTTGATCAGCAAAGTAAAAAAAAAGAAAAAAGAAGAAATACCTAATGTTTACATTGTAAAGGAAAGGTTACATAGTGTTATATGCCTACGCTTACATGACCTTTAAATAAATCCAGGATTTTTCAATTTATTTCATACATATGGAATTCATAACATCCGAAATCTATTGACAGATTTTTGTAAGAACCATGTCCAAATCTAATAATATAAACTGCTCTTTACTGTTTCTAAATTATTTTTCAAATATCTAAATTTTTCTAAAACTATGTTAAATACGAATTTCCAGTAAGATTATACTTAAACTTAAGTAGTCATAAATTAAAATCTGTGACCTTTAATAAATTTAAAGATTTACATAATTTTGCATAAGATGATGCGCGACAATTTTTTTTTTTTAAATTCTTTGTGGGCCGATGAAAAATGTTCAAAATTATTTTGAATGATGTATAATTGTATACTTACCAACCAAATCTGATTCAATGTTCCATATTAGATTACATAATATGCATTATATGGTTCGAATATAAGTTTTAATGTAGTAGAGAAAAAAAAATCGTATGAAAATAATTATAATTTTGACTTGACATTAAATACTATATTAAAATAACTGATTTCTATATATGTATAACATATTATTTCCGATTTGTATTAACTAAGAATATTCATTTAATTACAGATTTGTATATTGATTTTTTTATCAATATGTTCGATTGCACTATCACTTACATCATCAGCGAAAGTAAAACGACAACAATATTATTCACCATCAACACCATATTATCAACCGACTGCAGATGCTGCCAGAAGAAATGCTGATGTAAATGCACAAACTATAAGTCAAGTGGATCAAAAGGATTCAAATGGAAATTTTAATTATGCGTAAGATTATTTTCAAAAAAATATACAAAATACAAAATTAGAACAAAATTAGAACAAAATTAGAACAAAATTAGAACAAAATGTGTACTTCCTAAAAGAAACGAATAATTTAAATATTCTATTACGTCTATGGCTATATTCAAAGCTCGACACGATAAATAAATAAATTTCTATTTCACATAAAATTGCTATTTAAAATGTGGAAAATGTATAGATAAAAAAGCAGAAATATATTGAGAGCTGAGAACATGCAGCTATTTATTGGCTTATTTGCATTATATTTTGTGTGTGTTGACATTTTAATTTTTACTTGAAATTCAATAATTTTAATATGAATTAAATCATAATGAATTATTGAGTAGAATTTATCATCAAAAATTATTTTGATTTTTAAATTATGCAATTTAATTTTGAACTAGAAATTTACATAAAATTTTGTAGAAAAATCGTATCATTTTTAAATGAATATATTCCCACAATCATATTACATACCGATTCCAAAAATATAATTCACACAGTTACTTTCAATGAACATTGAATACGGTAAGACATATATATTATGCTTGGACAATCGCTATAATAAAAAATAAAAAAAAATACAAATCCAATGTCATCACAATTCAAATATCATTTTGTTTAACACATATATATCCGAGAAACCGTAATTTAATATGATATAAAATTTAAAAAAAAAATATAAATTATGAAAACAATTAAACCGTCATAAACACAATCTCATAAAATTATATTAGGGTTTCTATTTTATTGATACTCATTTAGTCTTTGGTGCGGTTTAATTATAAATATTTCCTACAAACTTATTTAAAATAACTCTTTATCTATCCTTTTTTGCAAGTTCATGCGTACATAAAATAATCATTAATAATATATTTATTTCGCTATCTTTATATTATTTAGGTAAATTCATTGAACCCCCTCTAATCTAATTTTATGAAATTAATAAAGCATGAAGAATTTCTTTCTTAGAAATTTCGATTTTGAACCAATATTTTTTTCATTTTCTTTCAATAACTCCTAAGGACTCGTTATGGTGATCATTATAGGGTGTCCTAACAATAAACAAAACCATTTGTTTTTAAAGAAATTCTTAATGTGTATTAGGGATGCAACAAATAGTAAAATTATTCGGCCGGATACTGAAAATTCGGCGAGCTATTCAGCACCTGCTGTGAAAATTGGCCGAAGAACGAATAAGTTGAATAGTCGTTACAAATTTACGATTTACATGATAACACATTTATTTATTATTACATATTAATTATAATTAGTATAATTAACTCAAATTAAATTCAAAACTTAAATCTTCTAAAAAGTAAAAATCTCATTTCGATTTTTTATATTCAGTGGGATATATTGTAGAATGCAACTGTTTATATAGACAATTTAGCAATTAATTTTTGATTTTTAGAATATGTGTGAGGTATCGTATGAATTTCGTAACTATTGGGTTTTGACTCCGGTATTCGAAAAGTAAAGCATGTCATATATTCGGTATCCGGCTTGTGCAAAATTTTTTATTTGTTGCATCTCTATAATGTATAGGACAATTTATTGTAAAGATTGACAAAATGAATGAATTTATGTTGAGTTGCATTTCTATTAATTTCATCTTAAAATGTTAAATCAATTTTGTTTCACTGTGAGGAATTGATGACAGCTTGAGAATGAAAGCAAAGCAAAAAACGTATATTTTATATTTAAAAAAAAAATAAAAAAATAATAGAAGTTTTATTTGGAACATCCTGTATATAAATAGCTAAATAGAAGGTTTACTTCGATGGTACAACAAGGTATTTTATACCTTGACAGTTATACTATTAGCTGTACCTGTATGTGTTTATTATGGACGGTTAAATATTTCCTTGAAGGAAAATTGTTAATTATTTATATATATTATATAAATAAGTTTAATAATCACTTGGTACAAGAACACACCATTTTAATTGAAATAATCTTTCTAATAAGCTTCGTGAAGAGCGAAAAACTATAAAAACATAAAAATTAAATTTAAGATACAAAGCTTTTCTGAAAAGCATTTCATTCGTAAAGTGGAATTATTGAATTTAAAACACATAAACATTTACAAGTATGCTCGCCATCTTGTATACTTACAAACAAAGACGGAAAAAAATGAGAATAATTCATATTAGCAGTAATTTTAAATCAATCGTTTCATTCAATGCCCATCAATGCATATTTAATAATTAGAAATTTTGTCACGTTCGATATTTTCTATCATTTGCATATTTTGTTCTACCCTTTTTATAATTTTATATATTTATCACTTCCTTTATAATTTTTTTTTTTTATAGAATTTAAATATTTTATTGATGTAAACTTAATTACCCCAGACCATGATAACAGAATGAAATATGTTCATGGCTTACAACCGAAAATTTTCAATCTAAATTTTTTGCGGATTGTAATTTCTAATGCTAATGATGTCTTGAAAATCAAATGCATAAAATCATTATTAAATTAAATATTATTAGGTATTAAGATTATTATGATTTTTTTTTTAAATTACACTCGTTTATTGAGCTCAGAAAATATTTAAAAAAAATAGATCAAATTAGACTTTGGTTGGTTTTATAAAAAGACATAATTACTGAATTTACCAGTCAACAATTCGATGTAATTTATTCAAATGTTGACACGTTCGAATGTCGACAATACAAAAAATATCAACAATTCAAGACTTGATAAAATATATTAAAAATGAATAGAAAAACGGCTAAAAATGAGAATTATTAATTAATTTAATACGTTATAACTTTTAATTTTTATTAATATATATAGTTTAAATTTTTATAAAATATTTTTCCAAAATATTTTTATTACTGAGTTATAAAATAATTTAAAAAAAAACAATGATTAAATAATAAAAATCGAGATGTTTAGAATTTTTTGTCGACGTAAAAATTCATTGTCAACATTGTCGACATGCAAATTAATATTCGACGCGAGATAGTCGACAATATATTTTAGTTGACGTGTAGACATCCATCCCTGGAATTTACATTTTAAAACGGAAATGGTTTTATTTGATATTTTATCATTTATTTTAAATAGCTGATGCATATTATATTACTTTTGATTTAGCTCTTCACTTTGTTCTTTATTGGAATTTTAAATATTCACAAAATGACAAATATTTATAGATTGATTTTTATTTTATTACAAAAGCTTTCATTTGCAAATACCTATTTTAAAAACTATTTCACATAAAATGATTTAAATTTTACCACCTGACCACATCTAAATAATGGATGATGAGACATGGTTTGGCTAATGAATTTCCACAACATATAGGTAGATAGGTAGATAGATGTTGTAAAGTAATATAGTTACGTATAAATACAACGAAACAAAATTTACTCGTCCATAACCTCATTAATTAAAGTAACGGTAACGGGCACAACGTAAACTAAAAATATATAAACGGTAATTAATACAAAATACGTAAACAACGTAAAAAAAAATCACAACATCACAATTTACCAATAATGTAATTGCTTAATAAAATTTATTTTCACATAAAACAAAACTTTTGTAATTGCAGATACGAAACCACTAATGGAATTAAAGCAAGGCAAACAAGTTATATGGTTGGTCCTGATAGAGTGGTGACTGGATTTTATTCGTACATAGGACCAGATGGACAAACATACACCGTAAATTATATAGCCGATAAAAATGGTTATCGTGCAACTGGTTCTCATCTTCCAGTTCAACCCGGTGCTGCTGTACAGCCACTTCAACCAAATCCAGGAGGATATTCTTCGACACCATCACCTATAATTATATCATCAACTCCTTTCCCTCCAAATGCATCTCCTTATACTCCATCGACTCCTTATCCACCACCGATATATTCGCCCACATCAACCTATGTGCCATCTTCAACACCCTATACTCCACTTTATGTGCCATCATCAACACAATATACGCCTTCATCTACACCATTCCCTCCATCATCACCTGGTTATTCACCACCATATGTACCACCAAACGTTCCATTCCCAATTTATACACAACCAACAATTCCATTCCCAGGATATACATACACACAGCAGCCGGGAGTAAATGCACCAATATATTCTTCAACACCATCATACACTTATTCAAATACGAATCAACCATTTTCACCTGTTCAACAAACAACCCCAATATATTATTCATCTACAGCACCACCATATCCTTCAACAATATCAACACCAGTTACAAGATTTTCATTCGCTTCAAATCCTTCATCATTAACTCGACAACAATCATCCTCAACTTTTGCTCCACCAACTTATCCCCCAGTGACTTCATCCAGTCAATTAGTGCCTTCCTCAACACCATCATCGATTCTACGTACATCACAACCAGCATATTCATTATTAAATAATTATAATTCACCGTCGGTTGTTTCATCAACGCCCAGACCATTTAATCCAGTTACACCATTATACAATCAACAAGATACCGTTTATATTACGCCAAAAACATATATAAATCAGCAAGCACAACAACAAATACCAAATAGCTTATTAGTCAATAGAGAATTGTTACCGCCATATATTAATGGCAATGCAATAGACGCACCATATTATTATCGAAATAATAATATTGGTGGTCCCAGTGTACGGCCATTAACAGGACCATCTGGACCTCAAGCAATAACAAATTTTTCATTTCGACCTAATAACTATTAAATAAAATATGTCGTCTACTCTGTTATTGATCTTACCAATATTACCAGAATTTTTTTAAGTTATTACTGTGTATTTTTAAAATAGTTTATGGAACAAAATACCTAATTCTTAATATTATTTAATTTATTATTTAATACGGCAATTTCGACTTAATTTTTTATTTGTATATTTTTAATGAATAAATAAATAAATGACATTATTAATTATTTTAAAAAAAATTATTACCTACAGCCGATGTAAAAAAAAAAATTAAGAGAATGAAATGCATGAGAGCGAATAGGATAAAACATATAAACACCTAAAGTGCGAAGAGCTTATCATTCTCTTAATTTATTACAACGTCTGTATATTCTTATATGATGAAATTTATTTAAAGTATTTTCAAAGACTAAAATTTAGTTGGCGCTTTGAGATTTATTCCTATACGCATATATAATAGATTTGGTTGGTTCAATTTTACGTTTATGGTTAAACCAATAGAGATACTTTAGGTTTAGAGCCTATGGGAGTTTGGTAAAAGATGGTGATTCGTTAAATAGATAACATACCGCTCTTTTTTAATAATGCACTTATGTTCGTTAATAAATTTCTATAATTATTCTATCTTTATTGAATATCATTATTGTATATATTTATTTTAAATATTTTTATTTTACAAATAGTTTTCATGTACAAATTTACCATAAATAATTTGAAATAATATAAGTAGTAAGTATAGTTATTTCATATTTTTTGTACAATTTCTTTGTACTCTACCCGTCACAGAGCACATAAATGATAAAAATCATAAATTATATTTTCGTGATATACTTATCACTGAACATCAATAAAAAGATAAAAAATACAAATGTAATTAATCTTTCTCATTAAAAGTACTGTAATCAAATTCTGGTAGCTCTAAAGGTGGCAAATCACTTGATTCTGGCAATATAATTTTTCGTTCCTCACCAGTAATCGAACATCTTCGGCTAATTTCTCGTTCTGGTGTACCATAGCCAATTTTTGATTGATCTTTATTTGGTTCGTTGCTCCATTGAACCGGTTTACTAACTGGTAAAACACGTTGAATATTTTTATCTTTTTCAACTGTTTTTAATTTTTCGCGTAGGCTCTCTGTTTCTTGACTTGATTCATCCAATCGTGAAACAAGATTATATATTAATATATGAAGTTGATGATTTAAGGTTTGCAATTCGTCAACAATAACAACCTCATCTTTAGACTTGCGAATTCCCATTTTAACTTCACCACCGTTCTCAATCGATACAATTTTTGAGTCATCCATAGCCGCATCTGCACTTTTAACACTATCCGAATCTTTTCCAGCTGATAACTTTTTATAGTTTAAAATATCCAGCAAACTATCCGATTCCTCTAATGTCTTATAAATTGCAATTTGTAAATCACATGCTGTTTCAATACGATCTTTGGCTGTACGTTGCTCTAAAAAGTCAGCATTTTTCAATCGTTGTTGTTCAATGGCCAATTTATATTTTTCGTATTGTTGTTTTTTGAGACGAACTAATTCAATATGTTTGAGATGAAAGTCACGTTGAAGTTTAATAGATTCAATAGCTTTTGGAACTGAAGTACTGCGAATTGCTTCATCCAATGCGTTAGCTGCCTTTTGATGACTTTCAACAGCATCGTCAAAACGACGATATCGCAAGTGGCCTTCTGCTTTACGACTGTGATAATGAGCCTACAAATAGTACGAATTTTAATCGAATATCAACACTTATAAAATCATAATAATAATAAAGTGTTATTATATTACCAAATTCAATGCTGAATCGTCCATAACAATTAGATTTGTAATTAATTTGTTTTAATGTATATTTGCAATTTGCTAATATTTTGATAAAATTTCCTTTGTTATTCTGTTTTATGTTTACATTTTTTTGTATGCAAATGTTGTAATGTCAAAGATTAGAACAGATCTATAAATGTCAATTTTTCAAACAGAAACAGTACAGCCAACATTATTTATTTTTAAATGAAAATATGTGTAAGAAATTATACGTTAATTTAAAAATGTAGCCGGTTTCGATTAAATATCGTTGTAGTTTTGTAGTTATATATATTTAAAGGTTGAATTTTTCATGATAAATTTGTCAGGAAAAAAAAAATATCAAAATATTGAAATATAAATTCCAATTAATTTTTTCCAATATAAATTTAATTTAAATTCAAGTTTGATAAAATTTACAAATTTATGCGCCAAGATACTAAAAATGTTGAATGCCATAAAAATTATCAAATATTGTTACTCAAGAGTATAAGCTCATACTACCTACCTAGTTAGATCGTTAGATTGAAAGTTTAAAGTATATTACATTTAAGTCCTAACTCCTAACTAACTGAAAACGCCTAGTCTGTGATACTAAAGAGAACTTTGAACTTGGGCCTATATTTGAACTATTGTCAAGCAAGTAAATTTTATCTTTATTTATAATCGCTTTAGAATAAATACCCTAATGTCTAATGTTTCATTTATCTTTTTTTTTCATACTCACAACCACAAGAAATAGGTTGCATACATTTCGGTTCATTTAGATATGAGAATGTATTTGAATTATACTACGTTATATTACGTATTTGGATTTGTATACATACACGATTAGTTAAGCAGATATATTTTGACGATTATGCATACGTGCACGCATGTGGTATTTAAAAACAAATGATAGGCAAAAACATTTAAAATTCAATCAGTGACTCATCGCTAGTTGTGTCTATTAAAAAATTCTTTACCTGAGACCAGAAAGATGGGTAAATAACGTAAGACTGAAAATAACTAAGATAAATGGTTTAATCTCTTCCTGAGTACGTATATATTGTTGAACAAAAATGAAGTCAAAGAAATATTTTTGAAATACTTACACTAACTGTGTAGCTAAATTAGATGTTTATGCGCAATAAATAATTCGATAAAATACAAAACAAACTACAATATATTTTAATATACACTAATGCGGCCCCATTAGGGCCATTTAAACGTAAATTTTATTTAAACCAATAAATGCAAAAATCTTAAAATTAAGTAAAATGTCTTCTTTCTTTTTGTGACCGACTGAACACAACAAATTAACTCATATCAATTTTATCGTCAAACATATCACAAAGTTTATCTGGATCAGTAGAAATTTCATCTTTCTCTTGTTGTTCCTTTACATAAGTATTTATACGTTCAACCGTAATTCTGTTAAATTGTCTTAATCCCCACGAATCAAATCTTCGTTTCTTTGGTGGAGTTTCAAGGAATACACCTTCAAATATCGTCTCTAAATTCAGTCTTTTATTATTACATAATGAATGTGATGATGGCGGTGTATTTATTTGAGCATTTATTTCTTCTAATGAGATTCGATCATCGTCATCGTCGTCGATCTCGTTGAGATCACTTTGCGATGAGAATGGTGATATGCTTAAGTTAAGCAATGATAATGGTTCATTATCAATTGGTGATAATGATCGTCCGCTGGGTGAAACGGATTGAATTGAAAATATTGGTAATCCATCTAATGATGAATTGTAATTATGGCCAAATTCAAAACTATCATCGAATGAATAGCACGATGATATACTTTCTGAGAATGAGGTTGATGGCGAGCTTGTTGCTTCCATATCTTCAATGTTGTCACTGATGATGCTTTCGTTATTATTTTTTGTATCAATTATTTCTGTCATTCTATAGTTTTAAATACACCGATGTGATTGCTGTACAAATTGCACAAGCGCAAATAGTTTAAGTTTTTGTAAAATATATTTTAACACACATTTAATACAGACAATTGAATTTTACTTTTGTAGACGATACTAATGAATCACTTACTATAACATTAAGCAAACTAATAACTTTTTATTACAGAAAAATGTGCAATTGTACAAAAACATTACTTCTCACGATAATGCAATTCAGCCATTTTTAATTCTGAACCGCGTTGAAAGCATTCCAAAACTGTTCGAAAAATTTATTGAGCGTATGGATTATGCATTGTTTATGTATGGAATGTTTTGCAGGTTAAATTTAAATGTAACAAATACATAAAATACTGTCCATTCACAGTTCGTTGTAAGTCTCGTTGTAAAATCGGTCATTTTTTTACGTGCCAGTATTCGGTACAGTTTGAAATACTATTATCAAAATATTATTTATACAAAATTAATTAAAAGGGAACTGTGTCAGCAAGATTGAAATTAACATTCATGAGAATTTAAAAAGCTTTTATATTTTAGGATAATTTATCAATTTATACGGAAATATTTGGATAGATTATTCTGTGACTGACCAGAGTAAATCCATTGCGCAGATAAATTGCTTCAGTAGAATTAATGATTGAATTATAGAATTCTAGATGCTTATTTAGAAACTTTCTTTCGTCAAAAACATTTATTTTTTTTATAAAATACAATAAAGAAATTAAAAAAAAAATGAATTTTAGCTATGGAAGATTAATAATTCAGAGATTGCTCTTCTTAAATAAATTAAGTATTAATTTATTTTATTTTATATGAATTAAAATATACACAAAAAATCGAATAAATCATAAATAACTTTGCATATGTATTTAAGTAATTAAAAATTGTAAACAGCAGTTATAACAAATTTAAAATTTTATAGAAAAATATTTGTATTCATTAAAAATTAATTATAGTAGCATTGAATATTGTACAAAAAATATACCAATTTTAAACTTTGGTAAAACAGGTAATTTACCTACTTACAATTATGATTATTTCCAAATATTTGTATGTCAATTTCATTAAAAAAAAAAAAATGGACAAATCAAGCTAACTAAATATATTGTGCAAACTCAGATGCCGAATGCACTTTAACTTTTAGTAAGCCGGGGTTCACTTCTGACCACCTAAAATAATAGCAAAAATATTATTAACGAACATAAAATGGAAATAGAACAAATTTGATATCTTTAACTTACGATAAACCTCGCTCTCGCAACCGATTTTTTACTTTATACTTAATTGTTGAAAAACCTAAAAGCATTCAATTTAACAAAAGAACTATTAAATAATCAATTAAGAATTTAACTTACCGCCGGTACTGTGTAAACCTCTTCCTGTTATAACAAAGACATATTTAAAATGTTTCTTTGTTGTTTGGACTTTTGCTATTTGTTTATCTAAAAATATATCCAAACATTCAACTGCCTCTGCAGAGTGTAAATAATGTAAATCCAGCATATCAGGATTTTTTTGTGTGTACGTGTGCACTTCAACGATTGCATTGGCGGCCATATGATTGTACATATCAATTTTGCTATTATGTAAATTAGCAACATTTGAATAATATACCGCCACTGAATGATCATGTCGTTGAAATGCTTCTTTAGCCTTTACATAACATTCGGCTTTGAGATGAGAATGATGCATTGCCATGTTTCGATTATTTTCAAAATCTTTAAGTGCAGCACGTTTTGCTTCCTCTGGACCCAATTTCTTCGCCTCTAATGCTCGTGACGCTTTTAATGATGGTGAATTTACTCTAGAGACTTCTGGTAAAATCTGAAAAGAGCAAATTAAAGATGAATGAAAATTAAAAAAAAAATCTAAAAGCAGTTTTACTTACATTTTGGGTTTCAACTCTAACTTGATTAAGTAAATGTTGACTTTCCTCCTCAATTTTATCTCCTATATCCGATTTTAGACTTCCCTTCAGCACTTCAACAGTCTTAGAGAAATTATTTTGATGCGCTGCTAATATTTCAACTAACGTTCCCTTATCTACATTCGGAAATATTTCAAATAATTTAGCTCGTGTTAGTTTCGAAGCTAAGTCTTGTGGCGTTGTTTTCTTCCATTCGTCTACATCTGCTTTATAGGCTTTCCAAGCATACTCCATATCCATGATATCTTTTAAATTATTTGATGTTGATCCTTGCACTAATTGTGGATAGTTTTGTTTGATATGTAATTGTTTTGCAAATTCCTCATCTTCTTTTATAGATTTTTGTCGTTGTTCTTCGATTTGGTTGTAAAGTGATTCCATCCAAATAGCATATAATTGTTGGCCCAATGCACGTGGTAAGAACACACTTGTCTTTACATCTTTAAGATTTTCTCGCTGAAACGCGTCTACTCCAAAAACACTATCTAATTGACAAACAAGTTCAACACCTAAATCCATCTCTATTATTTCATCACTTTCTGATGAAGAGTCTTCTGTTAAAGGGGACGATGGTCGGGCACACAGTTCGTCTAATAAGACATTGCTCTCAGCTTGTTCACTTGCTGATGGAGTCACAGTGGTTATTGGTGTAAGAATACCTCTCCGAATATCACGTATTTTTCGACTATGATTAGAATAATGGTCATCAGAAATCACAAATTGATTTTCAATTTGTTTTCGTGCTTCATTTTCATTGGGTCGTTCAATACGCGCTCGACGTGACCGATTATTTTGTATTAATAACGGTGCGGTCTGATTTTCTTGCAACATTTCTATTGGAATAGCACTAACTGCTTGTTGCATTTCCGCGCTAACTGAACTACAGCCACATACAAAATTATCGCGCTGAATGGCTATTTCGTTGTCTAATTTCTCAAAACTGTTAGTGGTTTTTTCATCTTTAAGTAAAATATTCATTGTCCAATCACCATCACCAGTGCAATTCTCGAAAAGATCCCAAAGAAATGAAATTGGGATTGCCGGATAAATTTGACGAATTTCTTGAAATGCTTTGTTCTCATTAAAACAATCTTTTTCGTGCTTCTGAAGTGCTACGGTTGTCTCTTCTATGGCAGTTACATTCGCAGACGGTGCAGGCTCATCTCTTAAAATATTACAAATATCCGTAATATTTGTTTTAATTGGTTTTCTCTGTGGTTGTGGCTCTGGGGCTTTCTGTTCTTGTGACTCTAGAGGAGGTAATTTAATTGCATCAGGGCTCCAAAATTCAACGCGTTCTTGTTCAAAAGCCGTCCATTCATTATTCTCTTTTTGAATTGAATTAAATTTTTCAAGGGCCAATTGAAAAGTATCGGTGTCATCATTCATTATTCCCATTTTATCCGTTTCAGTCTTCTTTACTTTTCGGGATCCTCTCTGGCGTTGTTCTTTTGGAACAAACCGTTTCGAATCAGTACCAATATTAAGAGATGATGTTTCTGTGTTTGTTATACTGCTAAATGAAGATACTTCTATTGCTGGAAAATTACGTAATTGTGGTGGCGAATATGAATTATCTTTATTCAATAATAGAATCAAATCGTTAACTGAAATTTTTTCATAATTATTTAACATTATTTCTATTTTATCCTTTGGTACATTATGTATGTTTTTCATGGCCAATTTACCAGATGATTTTGCCCATGGTGTACTCGGTTCCAAAATTTTAATAATATAGTTATTTTTAATAGCTTCCTGTACATAAGGATAAATTTCCCAAGCTTTCATATTAGTATTGTCAATTATGATCGGACTCCAACCATTAAGAGTCCTCAGCACGACTTTCTTTTGATTAAATTCATGAGCTTCGGATAATAAGTTTGGATTAAATTTATAACAATTTCGTGCTTTATCATTAAAAAAATCATCAGTCGAGAATATATGATTTTCATAATCTTTGTTCATTGTCTGATCAATAATATCTCGTGCCAAATATGATTTGCCACAACCAGGAGCACCTCTCATTATAATCATAATTTTGAAACCATTCCGAATTTCTCGTATAATTTCAGATAAATGTGGATGCTTAAGTGTTACCAGGCGTGGTTGCTTAGTTGTTGCATTGTCCACAAATTGATTTGAAGAACTTTGTTTCAGGTACGATGAAAACGATAAATTTGAGCTTTTAATGTTACTTTGTAAAATATTATTCGAGGGCGTTGCCGCATTGACCGCTCTTGATGTGGATACTATTTGGTTTTCTGGTAAATGGAATGGTTTCGATTGTACTGTGGTTTTTGGTATGGCACCAGTATATTTAATATTTGGTAAATTATTAAACTGTGGTAAAGGTAGTCCTCCTCCTTGTATCTCTTCGGATTCTATTATAATATCTGCATCATCATCGTCTTTATCACTTTTAAAATTAATTAAATCTCCATACGGATTTCTAAAACTATGTAATGCATTCGAATTTTGGGACTCCATTGGACGGTTATTATAATCTGGTTCGTATTTTATCAAATTTTCAATACACTCATCAACTATTATTAAAGAAAAAATAAATAAGATTTAATATATCATCATCACATTCTATTTCTTCATATTAATAATATATTTCAGGGATTTTTATTTGATTTTATAATAATGGAAATGATAAGGTGAGTTTCTAAATTTTCTTATATCTAAATTAACACAATTTAATTAAAAATAATTTCTATGGATGTATAAAAATGTACTACTAGTGCACTATAATAATGTAGACATAAATATATAATTAATCACAAAACAAATGTAACCTTGTGATTTGGTTTGGCGGTAAGAAATATGCATCTATGTTCTACACTGTTAACCTTTTTTATTTTCATAATATTTATTTAGGTATAGTTAACTGTCTCATCTATTTCAAAATCAGTCTTACTTACAACATAGCCTTTTATATATCTCAATATAATTATTAAGAAACTTAATCTTAAGATAATGATGTAATGTTTACTTGATGATGATTAAAAACTGAATTGATAAATTACTCACGTTGCCAATTATTTTCTTCACCAATTTTTAATATAATTTCTAGTGGTACACTATCACCAAACATATCTGTTAATTGGGCAAAAATGCCATCGCAGACATGACTTTTAACTTGTGTTCGGCTGTTAACAATACCATTATCTGTACCAAACATTTCTTGTTGATCTTTATATTTCATCGTGTCACTTTGTATATTTTTTTTTTCTTTATTTTTTTTCTTCCACAATAATTTACATTGAATTTAGCAAATAAAAATAAACATTTAACTTAAACAATATTTACAATTTATTTGTATCGTCACGATAAAACTGATTAAATAATTATTATAATAACATTATTTAAGATCAACAGGGTAAACAGAGCACATGCGACAATATTATTATTTTTTTATTTATTATTGAAAAAAATGTACCTGAACGATGTTTGGTCAATATTTATATGAATTATATCGAAAAAAAATTTGGCTCGCATTCACGTGTCATCCAATTGACCCTATCGAAATATTGTGACATTTGTTGAAAATGTATTCGGTCGTTTTTTCAATAGAAAAAATACCGTATAAATTAATCTTTTTAAAATATATCCGTTTCATTTGATTGAAGTATTAAAACTAACACATTACTCGCTTTTGTTAGTTGCAAGTAAAGGTACATATATGATTTAAAATATATGTTTTAAAAAAAAACATCGAAATTTATTGATACAAAACTTTTTTTTTACAACGGAGATGAGGGGCATCGAAAATTGCCTCGATTTGTCACAACACGGGGGGTGTTACAATAGCAGCGGGGGTGCAATTAGGTTATCTTTATCGTTACGTGATTTACGAACGTCTCCTAAAAGATATAAAAAACGTAAATCCTTGGATTAGTTATTTAAGTTTATGTTACTGCACGCGAAGTTGATTGATTCACTTGTAGCTATCTTAAGTGATAAGGTACGGACACAATGACGTTCATTACGTTCGTTACGTTCGTTTCGTTGGCATCATCTGCGCATGAATTAGTGAAGTAAAGAAAAACAAAAATGCTTAAATGCGCTCACAAAATTTAATAATTTTCAGTTGGTGAAGCGAAAAAAATAATTAG
>JAABKK020010512.1:9888-23156 GCA_011634745.2 Catotricha subobsoleta
TTTTCTATTCCGAAATACTTGTCAAGGTTTTTAATAATAAATAGGAAAGTAGAACTTCCATTTTAGATAAGTTTTAATCACATTGAAAATTCCATCATATATATATATATATTCTTAGTAAAGTTAAAGCATGTTAGTTAGACATTATGTACGTTGTCATTAAAAATTCGATATGAACAAAATCTAAATCAGGTACAGCTATGGTGTTATCTAACTTAATATAAAGTTTAAGTGAATTAATTTTCAAACAAACTTCATGAAAACATATTTTATGCTTTAAAAGTGTTAAATTTGTTCGGTCAACAATTGTCACTAGAGAAAATTGGTGCGAAATAAAATGGACCCAAAGAAAAGTTTGCATGACATATTGTAATAAAGAAAAGTTTGCGTGCTATTTAATAGAATACGTTTTCTTTTTTTGTATTAAAATGCTAATAATAATATAATCCAGACAATTCTAAGGTTAATATAGAAATTTAGAATTACCATAGCCATTATCAATGAAACGAACCTTTTAAGTTCAACATACATTTTTTTTTTTTTTTTTGAAAAAAACTGAGTATCTACTTTTTCTAATTAAGTACTTATAAAAAATGCTCTTTTAATGAACTCTACATATTATGCTTCATATATATACGTGCCTTTTGTTAAAATGATATCTTTGAAAAGTGAAGCAAAGTAAATTATGAACATTTTCTTAATGGTAGCAAGTCGATACATAAACAAAACTCACCATTTTGGCACTAGTTTAAAAAGAAAAACATATTTTGTATTTACAACAAAATAGGTAAATAAAAAAACAGTTAATTATTGAAATCAAAAAAATATACGGTTTTCGGTCAAAAATCATTGATTATTTCTTCTTTTTTTTTCAATTCTCATAAATAGCCACCCATAATCCCTTGTGAATATGTGAGCTCACGTATTATTATATATTTGCTAAATAACTAATACTTATTCCGTAAAAGGTGGCTGACTACACTAAATAGAAACAATTGACAAGAAATAACAAATGATAATATCCATATCATAGTTTCATGATAATCAGACAGAATTATACAATGAACATTACATCAAATATTTATAAATAAATAAAAGAAAAAAAAAACGAAGAAAAATAACATTCAATAATAATAATGGTATAAAAATGGAATATATAATTTATAACTATCCTATTATCAATAATAATACAATTGTGGGCCTATCTGATATTTATCTATTATCTAAACAAAAAGTGTTTAGCAATACGAACACTAAACAATTTACAGCGTACATTACAACAACAACAAAACACAACAAACCACAACAAACAACAACAACAAAAAATTATTAATAATACATTTATTATTAAGTTGCATTTTACAAATAATTGCAAATTCTAATTCTAAGTTAACAAAATAGCATAAATTAAATATGTAATAATTATTTTCCTCATTTATAGTACGTAATAGAAGTAATGCGTAAATTACGTAAATTTGTGTGTACATCATAACAAAATAAGACAAGTTTGCCTATACTAAATAACAATACTGAAATATGAAATTATAATTTATAGGCGGAAACGAACATTTTAAAATATAACAAAGCTAGGGAGCAGAAACAAATCCACATACCAATTAAAAAATCATTGTTCTCATTTTGAATTCTGGAAATGAAATGAAATTTATTAAATATTGATGTAGCAAAACATCCGTCCACAATTACTTAGTATGTTCTTTTTTTTTTTTTTTTAATTTAAAATATTTATTTTGGCTATAGTATTTCGCATGTATTGATATGTTATGAATGTGCGAGGGCAATTTCCGGGCTTTTAGATAATAAATAACCATAGATGGAAAATTTGCGATATATATGTTGAGATAGGAAACAGTATTTAAGATACAAATACGTTTCCACTCTACAAAAGAATGAAAACTATTAAAATTAAATCGAATCATATTCTTAATATTTAGATGTAGGAATTAAGAGTACAGTGCAATTTTTTAAGGTTTTCACTCTTATATAAATTATTTCTGAATGTTCTGTTTAAGATTAATATACAGTAAAACTTCTCTCAAAATGGTAAAAATCGGATCGACAGAATATATTTAGCCTTATTCTTCAATTTTTAAAATCAGTCTCCTAATCAAATAAAAGAGAGCTTATCACGAACGCTAATAGGTTTTACTGTACATTTCATTCCCATATAGAACAACTTAGTCTTCTTCCACAAACACAGGTTTGGTCAAAGGTCATTTGAACAAACACTTGAGTTATTCTGTTAGTCATATTGGTAATGAGATAGGTTACCCTTTTAACATTTATGTAATGCAATATTTTACTGAAATTCATATACAATCGCCTATTGGATTAATACTAATAAAAAAAAAACAAAACGTAATAAGTTTTTCATATTATATCATTTTTTTTTCTTTTATTATTATATTTATTTCTTATTTTAATATTCATTTTATAGAGGCGTTTTTTCTTCTTATTTTTTTTTTCTTGAATACAAAATTATAGAAAAATATTTCTAAGACTGAAAAAAAAAATTTAATAAACAAAGTTAGTATTTATATTGATAATATGACAAATAAACTTGTAATAACATTTATATTATAATATGTATTGTATTGGATATTGGTATTGATCGAGTATTTGATGAATTACGAACCGTACAGCGAATATATCTAACTGGCTATGAGTTATTTCGATACTGATGCGATTGTGGTTTCGTTTGTTGTTGTCTATAAATTTTAATGTTGATACATATAATGATAGTAATAATTTTTTATAGCTACCAATATTTTATATGTTGTTGAAAACATAATCCTACATAACATATTCGTAATTAATAAAAGTTTTTGTATGAACAAGTTTACAGAAATTTAAAATCTGCAATTTTTTTTTCTTCTAGGCAGTAAATTATCAAAGTCATCATTTTAAGAACTACTAACATATATTTCTGTATTACTCAAGCAAAACCGCAATAATTTGTCAGTAGTGTAGTAACAGCTAGGATTTAATAAAAATATAAAACAAGTATATTTGCACAAGCATATTTTTTTTTTTGTTTTATAGAATTATTATAACGTATTGTTTGTTGTATGTACGAGTAAGTAGTCATTTGAATTAAGTTTGTTATTGTGTTTTTCTCGTTTTTCTCGTTTTTTTTTTTTTATTTTTTTATTGATATGATGACGAGCTGAATTGTTTTTAAAACAGTGTGATTTAAAAAAAAAGTAAAGAAATACAAAATTAAAAAAGAGTTGAGATATGATCGAAAAGATAAAGCACTAATAATTTAAATAGCGAAATTTGAACCAAAACAAAAAAAAGATGATATCTCCAACAAATATCGACTCGAATGATCTCCGAACATGTATGTACTTACTTGTAAAGATGAGCAATAGTTCTGGCTAGTCCATTTCCCGATCCGCAAGGTATAATACCAATCGGAACTTCTTCAATGGCCGTCTCCCAATCAGGTCGTTCAAATAAACCATTAATCACTTCAAAATAAATACCATCACCACCAACAACTACAATATAACGCCACATATAAATATCTTTGTTACGAACAAACTCACGAGCAAAATTAGCATGTTTCGTCACATGCAAATCAAATGGAATTTCAGCTTCAACAAAAATGGGTGCAACACTCTTTTGAAACGTTTCTCTTGCTTTACCCGATCCTGATTTTGGATTTAGTAATACAAGTACTTTTCTTGTATCCTTTGGAACATATTGAATGGCCACTGTTGAACATACTACATGTTTATATTCTTGTTGATTCTCACCGTTGCATAGAATTAATTGTTTAATAGCCGTACGCCATTTTTGTGCCTCCTTATTATTATCTTCATATTTGTCGAATGAACGAAATCTTAGTGTTATTGTTGTACGTTCACGGCGTCCTCCGCCTCTTCGACGATTTTTTTTTAAAATGTATGCATAAATATACAAATATGCGCTAACATCGGATTCGTCAAGTTCCACAGAATTGTCTTCAACGACTTTTAATTGTGTAGGCCCGGGCAATGAAGCACATGTACACGATGATGTTTTATGTCTTTTACGTTTGCTTCTTAGGCATCGACATCCGATAATATCTTGTAATAAGATTGTTTGTTCTTTTGATGATCCATTAGTTTCTTTGCGCAAACTTAGACCCTTTTCAGTTAATCGCACTTGAAAAACTGTATTTTTTTTAGACGTTATGTAAAACGTTTCCACCAAATGTACAGATACGATATCATTCTCAGATATGTCTTTTGAACTTACTGAGTGCGAATTATTTCTGGAATCATCTTTAAGTGATAAAGTTGAAACTTTTGGTGAATCTTCCATTGTTTTTAAAACCATTAAATTTATTCAATCATACACTAAACATCTATTTTACTAAAATTTAAAATGAATGAAGACGACGAACATGTTCTGCATGCAGCAAATAAACTTCCTGAAATTTTATTTGAAAAGGAGGGAATAGTACACTATTAATGCATAAATTAAATAACTTCCTAGTATTCTGACATACGATAGGTACTATTTAATTGTGGTCAACAATGTAAATGCATTACAACAATATAAAACGGTTTACGGCATTACACAATGCGAATCGATAAATTGACTAAATTCACTGAATTACTAATCAAAAACACTGTGAATTATTAATGATGAGCACATAAATAAATTTTCTAACATAATTCACAAATATTTGACGATAATTTATTACTGTTTTTGCAAATATCTCAACAGTTTGATAAATTATAAATTAAATTATCGTAAAATTGTATTTAAAATAAACATGAGGTAATAAATACTACGAAAACTTTATCTAAAAAATGCTTTTGTTTTTCCAGTTACATTGAATAATTTTGATAAAAGTGTATATATTTTAATAACGCGCACTCGCTGTTCTTTATTCACCTGCACATCATACACTGCAGTTGGTGGATAGAACTGAAATGTATATGGTGTTGTGTGTGTGCTATTTTATTTACTTGCCTTTTGACAGATAACTTTACCATAGGCATAGAGTTTTGGTATATGTTACGTCATACAGTTTGCAAGCCGCAAGGTTTATATAGTATACTATTACATATTATATATAAATCTTGGCAAGCAAATTACAGTATAAACGATTGATTTGTTCGCATGAACGTAGCTAACGGATCCTTAATGATTAATTATGTATAATAATATTATGTATTTTAAAGGAGAAAAAAGAAGTAACAAGTAAGCTACTTCGTACTAGGTTGTTCACTTAAAGTAACGCTATAGCTATAAATTATTCTACTTCTAATAATGAATTTAGTATGCAGGATAATATTTCAAGAAAATTCAACAACCAAAATGCGTAGTTACTGCATTACTTGGATTATATATAGCTTAAACACGCCTTAGTTCGACACATAGAGAGGTAGGGAAATTCGAGTGATAAAAAACTCTAAAAATGTACGCATAATATTTTAAAAATATCGCAACCAGTTTAAAAAAAACATCGTACGTTTTTCTTACGTATTAACAAAGGTTTTTTAATTGTCAATTTTAGGCTGTCTTGTCCAAACGTCACCGAATATATAATTTATTTTGTATATTATTTAAAGAGTATTTATTTATGTGGTTCGTTTTACATAAACTAAACACAAATATAAAACTGGAAATGTGTATTCATTAGAAAATTAATAATAAAAAATTAGAAATATATCGTTATATGCACTCCGTTTAAAGTAAAATATAAAGAAAAATAATACAGTATGAGTAATATATACATTCAGGAACCTCCAACCACTGGCAAAGTATAATATTATTTTAATTAATCTACATCTTAATTATTTAAGATTTATAAATTAAGTATATATCAAAAAAAAAATAACTACAGGTTCTATTGAAAACATCAGCTGGTGACATCGACATTGAATTGTGGTGCAGAGAAGCTCCAAAAACATGTAAGAATTTCATTCAGCTTTGCATGGAAGGATATTATAATGGAACAATATTTCATCGTCTCGTGAAAGGTTTTATTGTTCAAGGTAATTAACATAAGTTTATGCAACATAAAACATAGAATACACAAAGTTCTATTTACATCTTCATGTTAATGCATAGGTGGTGATCCAAACGGTGATGGAACTGGTGGAGAATCAATTTATGGAGCGCCATTTAAAGATGAATTTCATTCTAGATTACGTTTTACAAGACGTGGACTTGTTGCGTCAGCTAATGCTGGTCGAGATGACAATGGATCACAATTTTTCTTTACATTGGGCGAAGCCACCGAACTCCAAAATAAACATACCATATTTGGTAAAATTACTGGGGATACAATATTTAATATGCTTAAATTTGAAGAGGGACTGACAGATCATAATGAACGACCCTTATATCCGCACAAAATTATCAAGGCTGATATATTATTAAATCCATTTGAAGACATTGTACCGCGAGTGATTGGAAAAGACAAGGATACCAAAGAAAAAAAGAAAAAGAAGGAAAAAGGAGTGAAGTAAGTTTTAATATTATTTATTATTTGTTGTATGTGCCAATGCCTTTTATTAACTTTGAAAAAAAAATAATAATTTATAAACAGAAACTTTGGTTTATTATCCTTTGGGGTGGAAGCTGAAGAAGACGAAGAGGAAACTGTTAATTTTGTACAGAAAAATGCTGGTAAATCAAAATCAACACATGATGTTCTCGATGATCCTAAACTAAGTAGAAAAACTGCAACTCTTGTTAAAATTGGTAAATATCTAGTTCTTTGAATTTTTTTATTGAACCGCTAAAACCTAATACTAAAAATTGTGAATTTATTATTATAGAAAAAGATACTGACGAAATCAATTATGAAGAACATCTATCTGATCAAGATGACAATATCAAAGAGAAAACAGAAGTAATTCGAAATAAATTGAAATCTAAACCAAAAACTATTGATAAAGAAACCAAGTTAACCACAGCTGATGTAAAATCGAAGGTTGATGTTGTTAATGTTTCTGATTCAGATTCGGATGATTTTTCTAATGTGTTGGAAAAGGAGAGAAAAATTAAGCGACAGAAAAAAGCGTAATTAAACATTATTCCAAAAATCGTATATTCAATAGTTTCATGTTTCATTTTTATTTTCTTAGTGATGAGATTCGTGAAGAAATTAAAACATTGAAGAAAGAATACAAAAATGATAGAAAAGTTAAAACAGATAATGTTGCTGTTGAGGAGAAAGTAAATGAGGAAAAGGAACACAGTAATGAAATGGTGCAACAATTCATTTCAGAACAGCGAAAATACTCTCATTTAAAAAAAGACTTACCGAAAAAAGGCGCATTGAGGTAAAATACTATCGTTTAACATCATAAACACACAGTTAACTTAATTTCGGCAACGATCTTTATTTTTTTAATTGGTTTATTTATTGTTTTCTTTTTATTTCCTGCAGAGAACAATACACATTAGAACTATTGAATAAATTTAAAACCAAGTTGGAAAATGTTAAAGAAACAGCAAGGGAACCCACTGAAGATGAACAGCGGAAACGAAGAAGTGGAAAGGATGATGACAACATTGATGATGATATTAATGGTGATGTTTGGCTGTCACATACGTTACGATTTCAAGATCCAGGAGAAATTTTAGCTAAAGATGCATCGACAAAAGAGGATGATTGGTATGATGTGTATGATCCCCGAAATCCTCTGAATAAAAGAAAGCGAGGTGATGATCATCGTGGACATAAAGATCGTTCAAGAAATGAAAGGAGATAGAAATGAACATTTAAAGTGAAAGTTTATGCAAATTTTAAAATAATAAATGGTTTATAAATATCTGTAAATTTTTCAATTTTTATATTTATTGTCTACGTTTTTGTAAGTATCGCAGAAATGAGCAGATACAATATTGATTAAATATTTTCGACAGTTTTACTTCATGTACATTGTACATATTACGATACAAGTGGTAAGTATCTCGAATGGGATTTTCAAACTGAATTTTAACATTCGATTTTCAATTTTATTACTTAATGATAATTGCATACGAAATACGATTAGCAAAATTGAAAATTGGCGACATAATTTATAGACTAGATAGCAGAATACTATTTTAATCTAAACTGAAATGTATTTCTTATAAAATGTTTCTGTTAAAAAAAAAAGATAATATTTTTTTACTTCTTATTAATTAATAGTTCAATTTATTATCAAAAATATGTTCATGTAAATACTTAAATTTCATACAATATAGTTAATATCATTTATAGCTAGAAAAAAATAGAAAAATCATAATATTTTCATTCTTTAAAATAATACTTGGCAAGAAAAACTTACATTATTAATACTAAAAGGCACCAAATGTTGAATTATAGTTAAGCATTACAATTATTTTTCGACATTTAATTTTCACTGAGTATTTATTGGTAATGACCTGACTACCCTCAATATTAAATGATATTTAATCAGAGATTTCATTACATATTTCTTAACAAACAATTACATATATGAAAAATATAATTACAATTTATCCTCATTTCATATTTTATTGTCAGTAAAAATAGTTTTTAAAAGAAATCTTTATTTATATAAAATTATTAATGAATGATCCGAACATCATCCACTTTTAACGTACTGGATTTTCTATATTTTTTTAAAAATTTACAGAAAATATTGGAGCTAAACTTTAGTTTATTCATATCATTTCTGGATCATTTCTAAATTAAAAACATTTGTCAAATATTGAAAAATTCAGTTTCTGGAACCCTCTCTAGTCGAAAGAATTTCAAGAATATTAGAAAAATTAAACATTTTCTATCTGAAACCTATCAAATACATATGAAAAGTATATCACATAGTATTATATGTTTCTTATATCGATGGCTCAATGTCAATAGGTTATATAAAATATCTAATTTTTCAAATTAGCTTTAAAAAATCGACTAGGGCTACTAGTAATTAGGTTTGATTGATGATCTCTATACCTTAGAAATTTATAAAAAAAAGAATTACTTTCTTTGACAAAAGAGTAAAAAACTTAAATTTGAATACGGAGCTGACATACATATATATTAAATAGCCCTTAACGTGAAATCTAATTTAATTCTTTGTTTTATAATTGTTATAAAACTTATTTTTTATTAATAAGCGTTACCTGATGCTTATCGGAATTTAATACATTTTTTATGGGTGAATCAACTATATTAATTTTATTAATTGTTTCAACTAATATATTTTTTTCTGGTAATGATGAAAAGTCACCATTGCCTGTACCTTCGTTCATATTAATATATATATCTTCACTCATATTTTCATCACAGCTACAATTACTTATATTACTTTCTATGGGCAATTTAGGGGCATGCCATCGATTTGTTTTCTTATAGCATGGCAGAAGCATGCTATCATCACCAACAGTACTAACAGGACTTGTAATTGAATCATTATTTTCATTATCAACATTTCTATTGCTCTTGTTATCATTATCCATAAAATTTAAATCATTCTCATTAATATATAAATCGGTTAATGAATTTGTCATTGTATTTGTGTTCACATAAAAACTACTATGTTGAACCGTTGAGTTATCATGTTGATTTGTATTAATGTCATGTAAATAATTTCTCCAGTGTTTCATACCTCTATTCTGACGGGCAATGTTTGCAAAACACATATTCTCGTAATCACGAATACTTAACGTTTCATTACATGGAATCATTTTTAAATCTTCAATACATTTTGATAGCATTTGATCTTGTAACTTAAGATTTTGTATGGTTAATTGATTCTTCCGAATACGCTCTTGAAATATTATTTGATTTTCGTAAATAGCAGCGTCGATATTTTCCAATAATTTATCATCGATTATTTCAGGAAATTGTTCTAATAATGTTGCATTATCTGGTGCGTCATGTTCTGATTCTGTTTTCAGGCTATCACCTCCACCACCCAATTCAATTAAACTTCTTGCTAGCACATCAACTTGTTCAGGTAAAATATTATCATTCATAATATCAACCAAATGGAGCATTTCTTGCGATGAACAAATTCCTTTTCGTTTTAATAAACTGTTACGATTTTCTGCTATGCTTAAAATACTATCGTGAAAGCATTCACTACTAGTAGTGTTATTCATTAATTGTCCACTACATTTTAAATTATTAGATAAATGTAATGAATTTACAGTATTAGGATTTATACTGAATTTATGACCATTCAATGACTTTGACAAATCACAATTTGTATTATTCTCGTTAATAAAATTATCCAGGTCCTTATTAGCGTCTATTGTTGACTCACCAAGTTTACTTGAAGCTGTACAATTACTGTCATTTATCTCAAAAAATACGGTCGACAAATTACTCGTCTCATACATATTAAAGTCTTCTTGTTCATAAATCGGTCGACGTTTATTAAAACTGAAAATTTTGGTTTTTTCAACATTTTTAGGTCCGTGCTTTTTGGAAACAACAAAGTTTTTGTCATCGGTTTTGTACATTGGTTTTTCGAAATTCTTTAAATTTTCCTGTAAATTTACGGCATTTGCATGAAGAGTCATATTATTTGATGAAATAATTGGTATTGAATTAGTTACCGCTAAATCACCATTGCCATCGCCAGTCATAAAATTTCGTGAATTTTCATTGAACGATGTCGATAGATTATCGATAATATGTGTATTTATTTGACTATCGAGGTGCTCATTTAGTTCAAAATCATCATCGAAACGTTTAAATAAATAAAAAAAATGAATAAAAATATGCCATAAAAATGAGAAACCTGCCAGTCCCGCTGAAAAACCTTAAATAGAAAATACTTGTATTAATAAATATATAAGTTTTTTGAAACATTTTGCGTAAATATTTACCAGTGATAACATATTCGTATTGACGATAAACTATTAAAAATGATTGAAATAAAAATTGTGGGCAATACTGAAAAATGGCATTTAATGTTTGTATGGCATTTACATCGCGTATACGATCTATAATCACATCAGTGTGCTGATCTTCATCATTTGAAAGTTTATTCTTTCCAATTTTCCATAAAATATTTTGATATCTATAAAGAATTTTTTTAGTTTAATAATTTCATTCTAAAAGACTCCAGTGCCAGAGTTGTCTAACAGATTATTTCAAAAATAAAATCTGCTTAGTACAGTGTGTATAAGATTGTAAAAATATGTTAACTAGAAAAAATTAACTTGAAAAAATCAGTTCGAAAACCGCAGTACAGAGTCTTGCAAATTATCTTTTCATACCTGTACGGAATACCCATTAGTAAAATATGAAACAGAAGGGCTGTTGCACTAACATTTCTGTCTGTTCTCAATAGCCACAGTGAATATATTTGGCACAATACTGATGGCACAATCAAAATACTTAATGTTATAATAGCATATTGCATTTCATTTTTATGGAAATAGTAAGAAACAAGCCACAAATCTAAAAACAAAAAAAAACAAAAACAAAAAATGTTATCAAAACAATGTATGTACATTGCGCATTAAATGACAATAATAAATATAAACATAAACAATATTTTAGGTTAAGTGATGGAATTTATGCAAAATTTATACAAGTAACTTACCGACTATTGTTTCTGTCAGGTAAATTAATGCACTAAACCATATAAAATAGTATTCAATAGAAAATCTTGAAATATTTGAATTAAATACAGGACTTTTAAATTTTTTTTTATTAACTCGATCGGACGCATTCGAATTCATAACGTCCATTTTTTATGTACTAAAAATGCATATTCATTTTTTTTTTCTCTTTAGAACATGAACCAAATTCATTAAAAAAAAAGTACAAAACAATTTTAAACAAAGAAATAAAGAACTAATCAAACATAATGGGAAACAGTAATAATAATTTCTATGTATATTTTAATGCATTTTCAATTTGTATTACATTCAGATTATTATCAACAAATCTTTAACATTGTACTTATAATGATTGTCAATGAATAATTTTTGTTCCCTTTAAAATGAAAAACATAAAGGTAAATAACTACAGTTTCAGATAAATATTTTCTTTACTTTTATTATAATAGAATAAGTAAATAAATAAGTATAGGCTATGTAAGTATGTACCGTAAATTAGTTTATTTTTGATAAGCATTCAATTAAAACAAAACTTGTGACAAAGGTCATAAATTCTGGACAAGTTGACCGGATTTTGCTCAGATTGAAATTACGGAATTTCATATTTATGTTAGCCTTAATATGAGATCTAAATATAATGCAACGTCCACGCAAGTTACTCATCTTAAGATCAGCTAACACATTTATTTCTTTTTTAATATTTTTCAAACAGTCCTGCCGAAAACTAATGTACTTTTTAACATGATTTTGAACAATTATACATAATTGTAAAATAATAAATAGTTAACATCAATTTTTATTATCGATGGGTTTTTAATTAAAACATATGGAAATATGAACTGATTTCTAATGATGATTAATATAAAGGAAATTTTAAATTATATCAAAGAAAATTAGGAAAATCATATTCAAACAGGCAACGATTGACAAATTTAGAATTTTTTTTTTCTTCTATCAAAAAACTTGTTAAATAAAAATACAATGATTTTTGTTCAGGGAATTATTTTATTATTTTTTTTAAACAAGTTGTATTCGTTTCATCAACATTCTATTAAAATAATTAATATCAGAAATGATAAAAATGGAATGAACAATTTCTTAATTTTCTCAATACGAAATGCATTGACAGTTTAGTATTCTTCGGCTCCCTCACCTTCGCCTTCACCAGAATCCATTCCTACTTCCTCGTAATCCTTTTCCAAAGCAGCCAAATCTTCACGTGCTTCGGAGAATTCTCCTTCTTCCATTCCCTCACCAACATACCAATGTACAAAAGCACGTTTAGCGTACATTAGATCAAATTTATGATCCAAACGAGCCCAGGCTTCAGCAATAGCTGTTGTATTTGATAACATACATACAGCACGCTGAACTTTGGCTAAATCGCCACCTGGAACAACAGTCGGTGGTTGATAATTGATACCAACTTTGAAGCCAGTTGGACACCAATCAACGAATTGAATGGAACGTTTTGTTTTAATAGTGGCAATAGCCGCATTGACATCTTTTGGAACAACGTCGCCACGATATAACATGCAGCAGGCCATATATTTTCCGTGACGAGGATCGCATTTAACCATTTGGTTAGCTGGTTCGAAGCAGGCGTTGGTGATTTCAGCTACTGATAATTGTTCGTGGTAGGCTTTTTCAGCTGAAATGACTGGGGCATAGGTGACCAATGGGAAATGGATACG
>JAABKK020010522.1:12086-23156 GCA_011634745.2 Catotricha subobsoleta
GAATACATTTGGTGCATTAAACAAACATTACTATTTCCTGATGGAAAACCATTAAACATGATCTTAGATGATGGCGGTGACTTAACAAATATAGTTCATGAAAAATATCCACAATATTTAACCGAAATTCGAGGTATTAGCGAAGAGACCACCACTGGTGTACATAATTTATATAAAATGTTCAAACAGGGTCGTTTAGGTGTACCCGCAATTAATGTTAACGATTCGGTGACAAAAAGCAAATTCGATAACTTATATGGATGCCGTGAATCATTAATTGATGGTATTAAACGAGCCACTGATGTTATGATCGCTGGTAAGGTATGCTGTGTAGCTGGCTATGGTGATGTTGGTAAAGGCTGTGCTCAATCATTACGTGCATTTGGTGGTCGTGTACTTGTTACTGAGATCGATCCAATTAATGCGCTACAAGCTGCCATGGAAGGTTATGAAGTAACCACAATGGATGAAGCCAGTAAAGAAGCATCGATTTTTGTGACCACAACTGGTTGCAAAGATATCATTATTGGGCATCACTTCGAAAATATGAAAGACGATTCGATTGTTTGTAATATTGGTCACTTCGATTGTGAAATTGATGTTACTTGGTTGGATAAAAATTCACAACAAAAAATTAATATCAAACCACAGGTTGATCGATATACACTTAAAAATGGTAATCACATTTTATTGTTGGCCGAAGGACGACTTGTTAATTTAGGCTGTGCTATGGGTCATCCTAGTTTTGTTATGTCAAATTCATTTACCAATCAAGTATTGGCACAAATTGAATTATGGACAAACACCACCGCATATCCACCTGGTGTACATATGCTACCAAAGAAATTAGATGAAGAAGTGGCTGCATTACATTTGGACAAATTGGGCGTTAAATTGACAAAATTAACTGAAGATCAATCAAATTATATTAATACACCCGTCGACGGACCATACAAACCAAATCATTACAGATATTAAAATATTTTCTTTAGTTTTGATAATATTTTCAAAATTGTAAGTGAATTATTGATTCAAAAATATTTTAATTAAATTGAAATTTTTAAGGAGAAATTTTAAGCAGTTTTTTTTTTCAATGTAATTGCAAATATATTAAACGTTTATTTCCCAAAATAATTAATTCTAATTTCATAACGGAAATTTGAGATTCATATTAACATTCTAATGCCACTCAAAATATTGGCATAAGTGAAATTGCTACGTCATAAGTTGTCTTTAAATTAATTTCATGGTCACGCATACTCATAACAAATAAACCAGTTTTAAATAAAAAAAAAAATTAGTGAATTAATTCATAGTTTCGGTCCTTTATTGTTATTTATTCTCTGATAATTAATTTAATATTAATAATATAATAAATTGATATCTACATCTGAGATTAATTATGATTATATTGGTCTCCATATAAATATTAGTTAATTATGATTATTTCTAAAATCTAATTATGAAAACTAAGGAAAATTTAATCATCTTTGCCAGTCTAATGAAAATTATTTAACATTTTCCAAAATAAATTACAAACTTTTTTCTTGGAATAAATAAAAAAGAAAAGACCTTCTATTGTCAGCATTATTATAAACTTAAAAAAATACTTATTTTAAATTAAATACGTATTTGGATTATTTGGATTAGATTTATTTGTTTTATTTTATTTTATTCGTCCTTATAATTATACACATCAATTGTAAAATAGTTTTTATATACCAAGGCCTCTTACTCGAACAAAACATTTCATGCGATATAATAATTCATCAGTCAGTTGAATAGCATTTTAGGTACATTTTTTATTCAGAGGATTTCCTCTTTCAAATCAAATCTATAAAAAAATACACATCGTTATAGAGGACACTTGAAACTATATGCACTTTAATTTTAACAATAATATAATTTTTTTTTTAGTTACAATCGATTATTTTTATGGAAAATGTTTTCACTGCGTTTATAGTTACTTAATTTCAAACAATAAAAAATCATCATGTCCAGAAAAACATTTCACCGAATTCCGGTTATAAGAATGATTAGAAATAAATTGTAAGGAACGGATACCGAAGAAATCGAAACCTCATTTATATAAAAAAAAAAAATACAATTATATTCTAATAGCAAAGATGCAAACTAACTGTTGAGCATTTAAATCTCTAAATAAATACTAATAGCTGCGATACAGTATAGAGTTCACGCAGTACATTCAGAATGGCTCAATACGAGTTAATGACTATTCGATACTTCATTATCTCTATAGTGTATCTATCCCCTATAGTATAACACTAGAGAGAGTTAATGATGATATTATTGAAGTTTTAACCGCAATCAGAACGAGTTTAACAGTAATTATCTCTCCATTCTATCTAAAATGTAAGAGTAACATAATAAGGGTGAATTTAAAGTTCGAACTATCCATTATTTTGATGGAGAACCGAAATAATAAATAAAATTGAAATGAAATATTGGAATTATACCGAAATATAAAAGAAAAAATAAACCAATTCGTCGAAGACTTATATACGAATTTAAAATACAACGAAATTAAATTAATATATATTATATATTGTGGTATATTTTATTTATATTCTATATCATTTCTGAGTTCATACAAATACTTATTCAATTATTACAATTTTCAATAAATACCTAAAAAGAAAAACCAAAAATGAATTCACCATCAATTGCAGTTGAAAAAAAAATAAATAATAATAATAATAATAATAATAATAATTATCATTATTATTACATGTTATGGTTAATTTAATTTTGAAAAACAAAAATTTTGTTAATAAATATTATTAAAATGGTTAAAAATATTTGTAAAGCCTGAATCCAAAAAAAAAAAGAAAAAAAAAATATGTATCAAAATTATAAATTTTATTTTCATATTTTAAAATTCACCACAAAATAGGTAATGTTTTTCATGAAATATATTTCTGATCCAATTTTAATGGTTATTCATTCTATAGTCTGTGAAACAAATAAATGATCGTATTTGCAAATATCATTCAATCAACAGAAAAGTTTTTTTTTTTTTTTAGCTGCCTTAAAAATAGATATTAATAATTTTATACTGTGGAACGCCTACATTAATTTGTTTTTTATATTGTTGTTCAAATACAAAGACGGACCGATATAACAAAGACAAGAATAAAGTTAAACAAGATTTAGAACTACAGATAATCAGAAAATTAACAGTTAATTAAACTTTTATCTAGAGTTAAATCAAATTAACCACACATTTATTTATTATGATGTCATCATTTTTTTATATCTTTCTTATACACACGACGATGCATAATTATTGCACATAATTCATTCGCAAGTAAGTCTAATTTGCCGTTATTTTATTGTTTTTATGATTATCTTTTTGAATCGTTGTGATCATTAAAAAAAAATTGTCCAAAATGTAAAAAAATAAATAAAAAAAAACAATTGAATTATTCTTAAAAATGCGATTATGCAACGTTTGTAATATTCTTTCAGCCAAACCAACAGTACAACGAATATAAATATAAAACTTTAATACTTCGAGAATTTTGTTCTGTTGACATTTAAAATATACAAAATACACAATTCATAAATTTAATCATGTCACAAAAACAATTCAAAATGTTACTGAAAATAAAAAAAAATAAAAAAAATCTGTCGAGTGAACGATTATAGAAAATAATTTAAAGTTTCTTCTATCTATTAATAGCCCCATTATCTTAGTCATTATCATTATATTTTCTCAGCTCTACACATTCTTTAGCACTTAAAACAGAAAACAAAAAAACGAGTTGAATTTTCAAATGAGGCTTCAAACATGTGAGATAAGCGCTTTGCACTGCAAAAATGCTATTGTTTACGTCTTGGAATTGAATTAAATTAATAATTAATTATAATAAGGGCCATTTTTTCAATCAAAGTTTAACCGAATCTGAGTTTAACTTTAATTGGCCAAGATCGGACCCGTCTAAGTTAAACTCAGTTTAAAAAAAATTTTGTGTGGTAAGTTTAAACTCGATTGAAAAAAAAATCAATTTAAACTTAGTTTAAGCCACAATTGAAAAAAAAAAAATGGCCCAAAAGCGTTCGTTTTTAATAAGCAGAAATTGCCACAGTTGAAAATTCATTTATAAATATTGTTTCGTTGATAAAATGATTAATTAAATTATATTAAGTTTGACTTATAACGAAGAGGTATTTTTTTATATTTTTTTTTTAATATAATAATTTGTGTTGATTGCTTCAGTGCAACCATAGAAGCAAGTGTTAATGCAGAAACATTCTGAAAATGATGCGCGACATATACATTTATTTATTTATTTATTAATTAATTAATTTTTTTTTTTTTTTACTTTAAAAGCATATTCACGGAAGTTCTTATAAATCCTTATCAAAAATGAAATTTTATTTTATTTACAATTTAAAATTAAACGATGGATATTTTTTGAAAAATATTTCATATTTTTAATTTGAATATTTTACTATAAATTAATTATTAATAGTTTTTTTTTTTTTTAGCATTTTATAACATTTTGAATATAATTATAAATTATGATTGGATGTTAATTTGTAATTAGTATTGAGGTTACTTAATGGAAAAATTTAATTAAAAAAAAAATAATAATAATTATAATAAATCTTTTGTTCATTTTGAGTGTAAAAATCCATTCAATAATTTACAAGAAAAATGGAATTTAAAATCAAAATATTTCAAAATCAACGCCAAAAGTACATTTAAAAGAATATCTGTTTGTTAAAAATATTGACTTATATGGCCATTTGTGAGCAAAAAAACAAAAATAATATCTACTTCTGTTGGCCAAAATAGAAATAGTTGAGCCTTTAAAAACTTGACACAAAGACAAATTTGGCGCATTTTAATTGATATATATATTTATTTTTTGCTTAAACGTTATTTTTCATTTATTCCTCAACTTATTATTCAATAAAAAAAATGACGAACGCTCGAAAAGATAAAACCAAACGACCATAAAAATGTTTTAAAATCGACAAAATGAAGTAATTAAATTACAAAATTCAAATGAGAAAAGCTTCTTTCTTATTTTTACCAACTAGTTTAAAATTATTTTGATATTTTTTTTGTTTTGAATTATATTTATACGAATTTTTCTATTATAAATTAATATTGTGTGTGTGTGTTTTTTTTTGTTGTAGTTATTTTTAAATATTTCTTTTCTTTTCTTCTTTTTCTTTTATGTTTTTATTTATTAATTAATAATTTTAAAATAAACTTAAATGAAACTATTTTTACTAATTTGAATCAGTTTGCATTTACTTATAGATTGATATTCAGAGGCTTTAGTATAAATGTCTTAATGAGTATTCAAAACATTTTACTGATTCCGATTTTTTAACACAAAATTTATTAAATAAATATATTTTTATTTTTAATGCAATGTTATTTTTTTTTCACTGCCATGCATTTACGGTCACTTTGTTCTCAACAGTCTGTTTGTGAAAAATCCAATTCTTTTTTATTAACACTACGCGTTAACCGATCCAACTCAGCAGCTGCATCCGTTCGCATTGTATTGTTATCGGGAGTTTCTGGTACACCATTTGTGGTTGGTCGTGGTGAACTATTGCCACTCATATTTCCTGATGAGCCAGGTGCTCCCGCTTTTTTATTTAATAATGAATTGAAGAAGTTTGCTAAAACACCTTCACCTCCCGGTGTACCTGGATTCAATTTACCTTCCATCTAAGAAACGAAATGCGTGAAATTATATCGATTAGCGATTGAAAATGATATTTAATTTAGTGAAGAAAACTTACAGCGGTTCGAGGTACTGTTTTGCCACTAGTTGATTGAGGTGTCCTCATTGGTGACTCGCCCCTTGTTTGTGTTTGACCTTGCATAAGTAATTGTTGTTGTCGTGCTAAAAATGTTTGCTCATCTTCTGTTTGCACTTCGGTTTCCCGATTTGATACAGTCTGAAAAATTATGATTTAATTTATTTTATCGGTAATCAATATAATTATTTTTTATTTTTTTTTTAATTTACCTTTCGAGCTGGAGGTGGTGAAATAACATCTGTGAAATAATCTTCAGCTTTACATGATTGCATGTTTTCATACAATATGCTAATTTTTTTCAAATTATCCCAACCAGATGGTCTACAAAAGAAGCAAAAAAAAAGAAGTAAAAATGATAAATCTAAAAATAATAATATTTCTGGTATAATTGTTTCTTACATTAAAACTGCATCTTTTTCAACAACCAATGCAGGCGTTCGGAATGGTAAATCATAAATTCGATGTGTTAAATATTTATAGAGGAGATCACAGTTTTTGTCTTCTTTAACGCTGGTATAAAACAATGATGCACCATTTTGTAAACAAAATCGGCGAATCCATTGTTGCATAAAATCAAAATGTTCATCTCTATAATCGTATTCTTTTTCTAATGTTGTCATGTAATCAGTCTGTAAATTACATAAGAAAAACATTTAAAATTAAAATTTAACCTCTAAAAATTGTTTGCCATAGAAATTGTTATAGAAACGACATACCTTTGTGACTACAACAACAATATCTAAACCAATATTTGTGGTAAGTACACCATCGGGAAGTGGAAGTACATCTTCATCATCAACAGATGGTAAACGTAATGTACGTTGTTTCATTGGTGAATTTGGATCTAAATCATCGCCAGACTCACAATAGTTTTGCCATGCAGTTATTAATCGCTGTCTAGATTCCTGTCGTTCTTCTGCAAAAAAAAAAAAAAATTACAGTGTATTCATAATTAATGATTTCATTTTAATTAATTGAACTGTGATAACATACCTGAATCGATTTTCAATTTATCAACATGATCAGCTAATATTTTAATCCAATGCTGTAATTGATCCTGCCAACTCCATGGTGTTGTCATCGAAACAGTTAGTATAACTAATGTGTGTGCGTAATTCTTTTCATTTATTGCATATTTAAGGAGATTTGAATGGCCTGGATCACCATCTAATACCCATACACCGAGTCGTGTTAAATCTAGTGAACAAAATAATAATTTACAGAACTGACATCAATATTCTAATAAAATAATTGATTGTACACTGGAATCCATTCACTTACCATCTCTATATTCATCTCGAACATCAATATATGCATACTCAAGACCTGATCCCTTTTTTGGATCTTCAACTCCTTGCAATTTAGCAATTAGGGTGGTTTTACCTGTGGCATTATCACCTAATACTAGAACTGATTTATTTGATGGTAGTTTTGTGCTTCCTTGAGTTTGTACCTCACCAAGTATTTCCGACCTGTGAATAAAGAACAGAATATAAAAATGAAATGAGAATTATATTAATTTTAAGAAACCGTTTCGGGAATATAGAGCAGGAATAAAATAGAGCTATTTTCTATAAAATTATTCAAAAGTAGAAAAGACAAGTTTTTCCTCATTTATTTCTTCAACATGTCCTTTGTGCGTATAGCGATGCTTAAACATACTCAACATGACTGCCATGTATTCTATATGTGACAACATTAATATAATGAATTTTCAAACGAGAAAAAAATATAATAAGCAGTTTTTCTCAAAAGACTAATTCCAGCAAGATTCGTATCAGATTTTTTTTTGTATTTATAAATATGATATTATAATAGAAAGAAATTCTGTTTCTAATTGAAAACGAATTGGAAATTGTTTGAATTTTGGACGAGATGTGCATATAAAAAAAATGAAAGTAATTAAAACTAGTAGTCAGGACTGTTGTTAATTAAATTAAAATTACAAAAAAATGTAATATATCAATATTGATTTTTTTATCAATTTTAATACTTCAATTCTTTTTATTATAAACGTTAGTTAATTGATAAAAATTAAAATTTAGTTCAATTTCTATCTAAATATCAATTAGAAACATTTTCTTTTTTAAATCCATATTGTACAGATCAGACAAAACAATGTACATAATAATCTTATCGAATTGTGTCATTCGGTTTGCAGTACATTTACATCTGCATTATATTTGTACAATTAAAAATAGTTACAACATCTCGTGTATTTCAGAAAAACGTTAAAGCCAGCCATAAAAAAAAATTAAAAATAAATATTTGTGTCAAATAGAAACATGTGAATTAAGCTGATTCATAATGTTAAGCCTTAAACTTATGTTCGGTTTATCTGTCAAAAACGTAACAAAAAAAAAAAAAAAACCTTTCTTTAATCGATCTCAAACATACAATTCAATTTAACGATGCGCATTTCATAGACATATTTTTTAAAAAAAATCAATATTTGATTTATTAAATGAAAAGAAAAGAAAAATTTGACCCACGATGAGGTCATCATTTTCTATAGACATACAACAATAAAACTATCCAAAAGGTGTGACACACAAAACTACCGTATTTGCATAAATGTATCTACACACCACCTTCACATAGACAGGTTCCGATAGTTAAGTAAATAAATGCATAATAATCACAATGCAAATGGTAACAATGGTAGCGCTGATAAAATTCACATAATCATAAATTCATTCTTGATGTGGTTGTTGTAAGTATTTGACAAAGCATAAAGAAAACATTTTTCAGATTCTATACATGACTCTATTGCTGCCACGCATAGCAAAGAAGGTACTTTTTGCACAAATTCATTTCGATTAAAAAAAAAAAAAAAACACCATCAATCAAACATACCATAGATTTTCTTTTGCATCAGCGTTATCCTTTTTACGTGCTGTCGTTGTAACACCATTCATTTGTGGTGACATAATATTCATAATTCTTGTTTAATACACAAATTTTCACAATATTCACAGTCGTTGATTTGCACTTGAATTTCGATCTTTTTTTTGTTACAAAAGAATATGTTCTCGCACAAAAACGTAAAAAGAGATGAGAAAATATAATGTACGTCCAACACACTATATTTTAGTTCTATTTTTCAGCTTGAAGATCAGTCATGTACACCATGAAGTTGGTTTGGCTTAAAAAATATGAGTCATTTTTTTGACATTTTTGGGACATTCATACCAATATATTAGACGATATTCGATTGTTTTTTTTTTTTAAGGCGCCTATACACATTAACTTATACAGTTGGTTGGATCGTTTTTTTTTTATTTTTTGTAATTTTAAAACCCCGGGTGCTTATGAATATATTTGTACTACTATGAATAGCTCACGATACAAATTTGGGCTCGATGCGTGAACTTCTTATACCTTCTTGTATCTCTTTTCTCTCGATTTTTCTCAGGATTCTGTGGTCGGATATTGGTGGTTTATATATATCAAAAGATTCACATTCTTCTGATCAATAAAATACATAAGTTTAATATTCGATCATCTGGATATTTATTGGCTCTAGTGACTTGATTTGGCGGTAGAAGATACAAAATATTAATACAGATGATCCAAAAGATTAAGAGACTGAAATGCATGAGTGCGAGTGAAATAAAACATACAAAAACTTAATGTGTGAAGAGTTAATTCAGTCTCTTAATCTTTTGGATCGTCTATATTTTTTTTCACTTCAGTAAGTGAACTATAACTCGGGTAAATCAATCAATTTATTGTTACATTAATTTAACACTTAGTACTTGATTTTTAATCGAGAGTATTTGTTCAAATTTGGTTTGGTAACCATTTTCATGTGCATGTTTTGAAATATAGGATCACTGCTATCTCTATATATTTATCACATTTATATGTTCATACGGATATACAGATTGTTGACAAAGCTATTCTGAAGATTGCGAAATTATGAAAAATCCTTTGTTTACGCCTAGTTTAAATGTTGATAGAAAATACCAATGTTTTTATAAAAATGAAAACTAATAATAATATATAATATAAGTTAATATATATGAAATTCCTCAAAAACGGACATTCAAGGGACCCAAAAAAAAAATTCCACCTTAGAGGAGGTTTCCGCTATTGATGATTTTAATTCATATTTTAAGTGTACAAAAGACGTTATACATATATTTTAGGGTCGGCAAAATTTACGCGGAAAATGGACGGGTCAACATTTGTGATAGTGACGCAGGAATTCGGGCTCCATTAGCACAGTCTGATAAAAAAAAATTAAATACAAATTAGTGTTAAAAACCGTTTTTTTATATATACACGTCGAAATTCTCATTTTATACATTTTTTACTTCATTTTTGAAAAAAATTATGTTCTGCACCAAAAAAAAAAAATTAAAAAAACTCAAGCTTACCATCCTTTTTCTCTAAAAATAAAAAAAAAAAAGAGAAGTTGGACGTGTTGCAGGAAATCGGTTTTTACCATTAATTTGTATAAAAAAAAAATCTACCAGACTGGGTTAAAAGAGTCCGAATCCCCACAATTTTTTTCAAAATTGTTCCACTCTGTGATTAGTCCGTAGCCAAAAGGTAATCTCCGGGTAATTTTGATAATCCTGTTTAGAAAGGAAATAAATGTGTAATTATAGTTCATAAACGCGGCCACGTAGAGCGATTAAATATACATCATTAGAAAGGTGTATATGTATAATAATAATAGAAATAGACCTTTTCATGTCACTGAAATTAAATTTCTTTTGATTGAAATCTATATGATCTTAATAAGTATTTAGTCATAGTCATAGTTGCAAAAATTCATAAGAAGATCTACTTTGAATGTCTATATTTAATTAAAACTAGAAAAGTTAAATATATATAAACAAAATCATTCAAAATATTATAGGTATCTATAATATATGTATGTACATTGTAGATGGATGTAAATATGTAGGTTTTATATTTATAGTACATATTTAACAAATAATGAGAAAAATAAATTATTACATAATATAATTTATTAGCACTATTCATATTAATGAATTATATATCAAATAAATATTGCTAATCTTCAGAGTATTTATGTTTTAAATATTAAATTGTATATAAAAAGTTCCGTTATGTAAAGGGTTAAAAAGAATCGGGTTACCAGAAATATAAAAATGGGCCCCAGAAATATAAAAATCGCGGCGATTTTTGGTTTTCCAAGCTCTATTTTTGGTTAAAATATTCGCGCCACCTTCGGTGGCGAGGCTTCAAACAATACTTATGTTATGAGCTAAAGGGTACAACAAG
>JAABKK020010533.1:0-23139 GCA_011634745.2 Catotricha subobsoleta
TTTTTCAATTTACCAACTGCAAATCTCATTAAGCAACTGCATTTTTTATGAGCAACTGCAGCTTATTTTAGTCCCTGGTTCACAGAATACCCAGGAATATGTTTCACTATAGATGGTCATTTTTCAACATTTTGACTATTCGCCCTAATGCAAAAAATGCAGTTAACATTAATCAGTAAAAAAAAAATGCAGCGTCTACATTATTTTGCTTTAAACGAATTATAATTGCAAGTATATATTCTGAATAAGCATAATTTCAAATATTTCGAAGTAAATTATAATTTCTAATTGCGATTTTTTTTCCCATTTTACAATCATGCCAAAATTTGATTTATCAGCAATTTTGCATCTGCAACGCGACAAAAAAAAAGAAGAAAAAAAAGAGAAATATTTTTAAAACGATAATAAAATAAACAAAAAATAACGAAATCAATAAAAATCTGGTCACAACCAGACCCATAATATTCACCAAACAATCCATTCATAATACACATAATTCAATTAATAATAATATTTAGAAAATATATATATACCCATATGCTAATCGAATCCAGAGAATAAATATAGTTAATTAGCGTTATTTTTTATTTTTTTTTATTATAGCAATATGACCTGCATAGGAACCATTGAAACCGACAAATGTATACTATAAATGTATATAATATACATTTGATATAATAAAATAATACAATAATAATATTTTTACAAAAACATTGTGTTAAATGAAATTGTATGAGTGTGTCTGGGGTTTCAGTATGTGATTCAGCAATGGTTTTTGCTAATTGGTGAATATTGCTTCCCCATTAAACAAAAACAAAAAAAATTATGTAAAAAGGAAGATCTTGTAGAAATGTCAGAAACAAAATGGAAATATTTTTACCATTTATTTGTTTAGTCTAACTTACAATGACTAAGGCTGGCATTTCAAAAAATTCTTAAATGTAAGTTTTTTTTGTTGTTGTCATAAAACATGGAATTTCACATTTAAAAATCTATTAGAAAAGTCCATTTCAATGGATGGATAAGTTGTAGTTTAGTTGGTTGGAATCGTTGTTATATAAAAATCTTCACCGAAAGTGGATACAGAAGCAATTTCAGTGTGATGTAGTAAAATGAAGCAAATTCAACAAGAGCGAAAAGCATATTTACTAATTGGCATATTACGTTTTTTTCTTTTATACATAACATAAAATATTATGGTATTTTTTGATTATCACTCAAATCATTTATTGCAAAATAGTATTTTCATAATAAATAACGAAATTTTGTTCTTTTCCTTTTCATTATTGGGCTTGCGAATTATCAATATTTAATTAATGGATTAGTGAAAATAAATAAAATACTTATTTATTCAAGGGAGGGGGGGGGGTGGTGCGCTTTATTCACTCTTTCTCTCTCAACACACATCACATATATTGATATTATGATATCGATAACGAATTTATATGAAATGCACGTACATTATCGTCATGCTCGTTCAATATTGTGTCATCTTAAAATATTGTGAAAATGAAGTTTTTCATTGATTATGAAATTAAATTATATGATCTATCTATTTATCTACTTATCCCCAAGCTTATAAGAACTCTTTGAAATTTTTTTTAAAATCCGATTACATTCAAACTATATTGCTTTAAGATGTCTTACGTTTGAACTAGCATGGCGATATTATATTTTTGCTGTGGATGCGCTATAGATTATATGAAAAATGAAAATATTAAACTAATATAAGTATTAAGCATAAAAAAAGTTACGAGCTTAGAGATTTCGTTTTGAAGAAAAACAAAAAAAATAAATATATATATATAAATAAATAAATAAATAAGAGTGGAAAATATAAAACATAAAACCACCGCGCATACAATTTTATTGTATTTATTTTACTAAAATATGATGGCAATGCGAAAGACTAATAACCGACCTCTTTGTGTATTGTTTGCCGTAGAATATGATGCATATACTCACTTAATCACACACATACACAAACAACCCATAAACAAACAAACAAACAAACATACCTCCATCAACCAAACAACAACACCATTTTAATAAATTAATAATATTAATAAATAAAACAATTTAAAAAAAAAAGAAAAAAAAGAACAACAAAAATAATATATGAAAAATAAAGCGACGAGAATTAAATAATTTGTTTATGCCAATTTTGGGTCGGTATTTAGTTTTTAAAAGCAGTTTGCAGCGCAAGTCAAATAATATTACGTGTCGAGTAATTGATGATAATTGAACTGCGTGTTGTAAAACCTTTCAATTTTTTTTTCTTTTTTTTTTTTAATACTTTTTGTACTTTATTTTTGTTGCTACGCTTAGCAAAAAAAAAAAAAGGTGTTATTGTTATGAAATTGTATTCTTTGATTATGATGTTATTTGCACGAGCATGATGATGATTATGATGATTATGCTCAAGATGATGATGACAATACAATTTTGTTTATTTGTCTTTATTTTTTTTATTCTTTTTAATCGACTTTGAAAAACCATATTAAGAAATGGTTGCGGTGCGCACATTGACGATCGTTAAATATTTTGTGGTCATCACCGGTGCAGGTGCAGGTGCAATTGACAATTTCGTTTTTAATTTCAATTGAGCACAAACATGCGTATGTTGCATTTTCTTTGCAGTATATTTTAAATTTTGCACGAAGCAATTTTATATTTTATTGAAATGAATTATACGTACTAGAAAATTTATTTTAATTAAATATACAATTCTCGTTTTTCACGTAATGATCTAAAAATGCGTGCATACCTACAAGTCTACAAACTTTAAGGCTATGAATATTCCTCTCATAAATCACTAAATTATTTTAAAAAGACTAAAAATTAATTTCCGGTAAGCCTCTTTAATTCAAGAAGAAATATAAATCAATCATGATTTGTGATCGAATGGAAATTGCATAAGCTTTAACGTATTTCCAATTCAAAGTTCTTCTTTTTTTTTAGTACAGACAGAATATGATTTAAATAAAAATGCAGAAAATATTAATAATTCAAAATATACACAATAAAAATGGCAGGTAAAATTTTACTTTGGAAAATGTAGAAAATGTTTTAGAAATTACTTTCACCCAAAGTATTATTTTAATTGAAAAGTTAAAAAAGTTACTGCTTTCCTTTATTTTGAATTCCTAAATTTTCTAAAGTGTTTAAAGTAAACACAATAAAACAAAATCATAGCCAAAATATTTGAAACGAAATAATTACTTATAAAAATAAAATTCAGCAAACATTTTATAATAAATGAGTAGGTAAGAGCTACTTGAGATAATATCTTTTTCTATTTTTTTCAATAATCATCAGATAAAAAAACACATCTTAAAAATCTGAAAAAACTTCAACAGATAAAGGAAACATTAATATTAAATGTTAAGCTTATAATTGCGAAGCGGTAGCCCATGGTTACTGCTCTGAAATATAAAGGTTCAAGTGTTTATACTCGCCGTTGTTGGTTTTCCATTTTCTGGCAATTATGATGAAAATATTTGAAGTTTAATAATTTTGATCAAATTAAAATGAAAAATCCTACTTAACCTTCGCTTGATAAGCTATTTCTTAGAAATGTAGGAATTCATAAATTATAAAATATTAATTCGGATGAGTGAATATAACAAAATAGAAATAATAGAATATTTCATTGGCTCGTTTCCTAATAATAGAAAAAAAAATGAAGTAAAATGCTGATGGATACTAGCAATTTAAAAAGAAAAAAATAATATATTTTTCAGTTTAATGCAAACAAGAGAAAATTAATAAATATATATCAATATTCAATACTGATGTGATTGATATACGCTTAATCATAAAAATATGTAATCAAAATAAATATATAAATTATATATATATAGTTATCATGATAAATGTTAAACTAATTACAGTTAGACTAAAGCTTAATAATAAACTTTATTTAATATTACCTGATAATTTTGCCATTGTTTTATAAGATGATAGTAACATGGATTACAGGCCTGTATCATTCCGCGTGGATCTTTTGGTCTTGATCTGGCGGGCCGAGGATGTGTTTCACCAAAAATTAGAAAAAATGGTTTATCCCGATCTTTTGATTCTTTTGGTTCAACTGTACTAATATCAATTAAACTGCCACGTCGAAATTCATCACCACAAACATAACACACTTCTGTTATAGAATTTTTATCGGGCATTGATAAATCTAATATACCAACATCTGATGTAGCTGTTACACTTGAACCAACTGACGGTGTCGATGATGATTGTGATTGTGACGTATTACGTAAATCAAGTACCACTGCTTCATTATCTAAACCGATTCCACTGCCATCAGCAGATTTCTGATGATGACGTTGTGATTGTATAGAATCACCAGTAGTTGCTGACTGCTGTTGTAATTGCATTGAGTCATTAAGTGGATGCGGTGGATATCCACCAGAAGAGATATATGCATTCTGTTGCTGGTTCTGTTGTTGTTTATTGTTCGTTAAGTAATGGTTATTATCAATTGAAGAATGCGAAGGATGGTTTGATAGTAGTGCTGGAGGAGGAAGTGGAGGAGCTGGCGCACTACTAGCAGAGCCCATATAATGTGTACCAAGTTTTAATTTATGTTGTGCAAATGGAGAATAAGCTACTGATGATCGTCCACCCGCATTACTGGATGGACCTTGACCAGTTCCAGTTCCAGTCGGAGGCGTTGACGAGATATCACGAGAATGTGGACGTGACAGTGAATTTGTTGGCGTTGTTGTGTTTCGTTCATTTCTGCTTGAAGGTCTTCCACCACCGCTCAGACTTTGATTATTGCTATTACTATTATTACTATTTGTATTGTGATTGAGAAGATGAATATCTCGTTCTCGTTTCGAATAATAGTTATCGGTTGGCGTTTTATTTAATGGTGATTCATTTCTTGAGGTAGGCCGTATTGGGCTATCATTTCGAACAGCAATTGGTAGTGGCGGTGTTTGATAAGAGGATGAGGATACATGTTGTGGTTGATGATGCTGATGATGATGCTGGGATTGTTGATGGTGCTCACGTGACATAGGTCTTTCATTTCGTCCACTTCCACCACTGTAGCCATACGGACTTTGTTGCTGTGACGACGGCGCACCTAAACCAGTTGCTGCTAAATGTTCTGCACTTAAACCTAACATTTGCGCTGCATATTCACCTTGCATTGACATTTCAGCACCGATATAACCTTTACCATCAACACGTTTCAAATGATATAATCGTTGAGCATACGGTTTACTTTCACGTTCAAAAGCATCCCATTGCTCATTTAATAGAGTATAGCACAAATAGCAAGTACGTACGGTACTTTGTGTAGATGCTGCTTGCAATACACCACTAGGTGGCTCATGACGTTCCAAAAATGGAAAATATGAGTCATTTGGACGATCAGGATTCGGTCGTATTCGAATAGGAAAACTATCAAAACTACCGCGAGCTCCACATACGTAACATATTGATGTTATAACATCATTTAAATTTAATTGTTGCTGCTGCTGCTGCTGTTGCTGATGCTGGTGATGTACATGCGCTTGATGCTGTAACTGTAATTGTTGCTGATGATGATGATGAAGTTGATGTGATGATGGGGGCTCCGACTGTGCTATGGAGCCCCCTCTTAATTCATTTTTTATGTAGGCTTTCGCCTTTTCCATAATAATCTGTATTGAACGAGAAAAATATATATATATATCAGAAAAAAATCTTATTTTGTTTTTATTTTTTAGGATCATTGTATATTAAATGTAAATATTATAAATAATAACAAAAATAATTGATAAATAGAATTATTTCTACAATTCATCATCATAATAACAAATATAAAAATTTAATCTCGGGTGAGGTGAACAGGTTAAATGTTAAATGTAAATAAATATCTGCGGTTTTTGCTTCGTAATTTTTTTTGTTTGTTTTTTCTCTCAATTTTTTTTTTTTAATTTTGCAATTTTTTTTTGGTTTAGTCTATGTTTATGTAATTTTACTTGCACAGAGCCAATTTATACACAAAAGAATACAGTTCAAAGGTACAAGAATATATCACATTTTCTATAAAAACAGATATTACTACATGTAGGTAATTATGATGAGTTAAGAATTTAAATAGAGGTTGTCAAATGTCTCACACATCATGGTTGCTTATTCGTTTCGGGTCATTTCACAAATAAACGGTTCAATAAAAATGTTAAATAAATAAACCAATTTATTGTGCATAAAAAAAAAGGTATTGATAAGAAAATGAGAAGAATTTCGAAATAAAAATGATGAGAAAAAGCGGATGATATGATACAATAAATAATAAAACACATACATATGTAATTTAAATGAATAAAATAAAAATTTATAAAATATTTCTTTTTGATTTAATTTGCTTTATTACGTTTTAATTTAGCCTGCATGTAATTAAAATAGCAAATATTTCATCATTTCCTTAAAGATATCTTATTTGAACATCTGATAAAGAAGTTCATATATCTTTTCGCTATCACAATACATAATTTCTTAGTAATATGATAAGGACACTCAACCAATATTTTAAAGTGATAATCCGTGTTTTAAGATTGAATCCATTTAAAAAAAAAAAAGAAAAACAAATGATAAATTTATAACCAGTTATCTAATTTATCGATAGAAAATAATTGAAATAAAAGTGAAAACATTTTGTGGCTATGAAAAAATGTTTTGAGATAAAATAACTAAATATAAATAACCACATTAATCTAATCGCATGCTTTATTTTATTTATTTGCACCTCTGTCTATGCTGCCTATTACTGTTAATTTTTCAAGTATTCGGGATTTAGATTTAATATTTGCTTGTTCATAGCTACTCGCATTTTATATAGGTACCAGCAAAATATAAAATGGAATTAAACCATTTTTTTTTTTTTTTTTTTTTATGAATTATCAAAATGATCTATTAGGAAATTTAAACCGGATATTTGATAATTCAATTTAAATTTAATATATTCAAATGTAAAAGTAATTTTCGCTAAAGCCGAAAGGAAAGCGTCTGATTAAGAAATAATTAAAATATATTTTTATCGACATGATTTTCGGAATTTTCTACATACATATATAGATTAATAGCAGCCATACCAATAAGTACGGATTATTTTATAGAAATATTTATACGCTGTAAAAAAAAAAGAAGAATTATTAATCTGAAATAAATATTTTCATTGTACAACTTAAAAGGTGTTCCCCCTCAAAAAAAAAACAGCACAAAGTATCACAGAAAAAAAAATCAATTCATAAAAACTGGTTAACTCTTTCTATTATTCTTTATCAGCAAAACAAACATTTTAAGTGTAAATACAGAATTATATTTTATTTTATATAAAAAAAAAATAAAAATGAAATACACGTATTTATTTATTGCCTTTTATGGCATTTTTTTTTTCTTTCATAAGATGGAAATTCAAAAAATACATTTCGCTAATTCGATATTGATAAACTATGTGTAATTTATTTAAAAACAGCTGTATGTACATTATGAAAAATAACAAAAATAACTTCCGATAAGTTATTTTTCGATATTCTCTCTATACATTTGATTAATCAAATTCCTGGTTATTTGATAGAAATTTTTAAATTATTCTTATTGCGTCAAATTATTGAATTCTTCATTTGGTATTTTTTTTTTTTATTATTATTGTTCGTATTACCTCTTTTCGTCGGAAAGAATTATGTCACAGTGTTTCTACGTCACAGAATCTACGTCATATTTTTTAACACTAATATTTTATTTTGTTTGTTGTTTGGAAATTTTAATTTCATTTTGTTATTATGTAAGTATATTTGCAACAAAATTGAACAGAATCTTTTCATATGTTTGTTATTATTACACCAGAAATTGTAAATAAATGTCTAATATCGAGAATATGTCTGGCGGTAATAATTTAAGAAGAAAAAAAATAAATAAAAATGGAAAGAAAGATGTTTGCCGTTGTGTTGCTGTTTTTTTTTTTTTTTTTTTTTAATGCGTGTAGGCATTGTTGTGATCGACATTGACAACAGCAACCAGAAAAATACCATCTTTTAAAAGACCTATCCTTTCGTATCCTGTGTTTTGTTTATTCTTGTTATCTGTACATTTTACAATACAGCTAATATATTTTTATGTTTTTGTTTTCAGCGCAGCCATGCTGACAGGTGTTTCTTTGGTGATGATACAAATGAAAAAATAAAATACATAACACGCATACACACACACATAAACAAACAAACAAAACACACAGTCAAGTGAGAATATTTAATATAGTTTATTTTATTTTAAAATGATTTAAACGGAAGTTGTTGTCATGACTATTATAATATTATATATACAAAGAAATTAAGATTATGGAATTAAAGGATTATGTAGATTATAAATTGTGACGTCACACTCAGTTTAACAACACTACATGTACTAAGCAATTATTGAATGGGAGAATGAATTTTCCTCTTAGCTGTGTTTCTTTTTTTTGTTTTATTAAAGAATTACAAATTGTTGAATATTAAATGAAATCGAAAAGAAAATACTTGAAAACAACTCAAAAATAATTGGCAGGTAAACGAAAATAAATTTTCAATCAGAAATAATTTTATTATCACATTCAGATGTAGGATATTCTTAATTCTTAATTTGAGCAAATATCAAATTGTTTTCTTAAGAAACTCTTAAATAGGTTTATTTATTCTTAATGGGTTTTTATTAATTTATTGGTTGATTTATTAATTAATATTTAAAGCTAAATATGATTTGAAATTGTGAGAATGGAAACATTTCTTTGCTATATTTATATTAAAATAAAGTATCTTATTCAAACCACAAGCCCATAAACTATCAACATTATAATATAATAAAAAAAATCACATATTTTCATCTCTAGCTAAAGACAAAATAAATGGATTCAACTATTTCATTACAGCGAATTTATGTTTTGTTATTAGTTTAAATTAAATACTAATGCTTTCATGAATTGAAACCAAAATTATTTATTTTCTCTAAAAGTAATTAAGCTTTATTATCTCATATTTGTTGATGTAATTAAAAAACAAAAAAAATACGCATATAATAATATTTAGAAAGGGGTGTTTCTTCGGTATGTCAACATTCCATTCACATTAGTCACATATTTCAGAATGTTAAAATTATAAAATGTCACAACATATCCTCGAAATTTCGTCAACAAAATGAATAAAATTACATGACGCCCGTCAACGGTACATGATTCGTACCCAAAATTTAAACTTTCTTTGTAAAAATAGAAATTCTAATCCAATCTTCAGTACCTCATATGTTGTATTATATTATTGTTTTGCTTGTTGTATTTTTTTTTTTTTAGAAAACATCATTCAGAATTAAGCAATTCATATCAAAGTTTCAGATAGACTTTAATATTCATAATATCTTATTGGAAATAATAAAAATAAGAAGAAAAATTCCATATTCAGACACAGAAATTTTTCGATTAAATCGATTATTTGTTTCATCAAAACACCTGCACATTCGCACAAGTCACAATACAGCAAATAATTTAAAAAAAATTATAGTGAATTATGAGCATTTGTAGTCAATAAATTTTGATCGTGTATGTTTTGTTTTGTTTATTAATTTCTTTGGAATCTAAAACATACGCTATGATGGACATGAAAATATCATATCCATGTTTATTCGCAAATGCAACGTATATTACTTACGCATTCAATATTAGGATTAAGACAATGTTAGCAACTATAGATAAAATAGTCGTTTAAAACGAGATCGTAAGGCCAATAAAGATTATCTGAGTAATGTTTGCTAGAATAATTCTAGCAATATCATCCCTTAAATGTCATTCCTATTGATTCACAATTTAAATAATACACACTAATGTCATACTCATATATTACATAAGAAGTTATTTGATGTGATGACCTGGCAGGTAAATTATTGAATTATTTTTGTTTTTAGTTTCACTATTTGTTTAATTAATATACAAAACGTATTATTAAAAATTGTTATGTTCAAATTCGACTGTAGTTAATGCTCAAAATGATCATTTTTACGTTAATATCCTCCATTTCATATTAAAAATTTAATCTGTAGATTGTTGTACGTGTAGATCTTTGAAAAAACGGTGAATATTTGCTTTTACTGGTAAATATTCTTTAATATCCTTCAATACAGTCTAAATATCCATAGTTTCTCAAGGATCTGTTATTCCACAAATGATGATTTTGTCCATTCTTTAAACATTTTTCTGGAATTTTTTATACAATTTTTTAACTGCGTGCTAGGATCATACATTGACCGAATCGGCTCCGACAAAAAGAATTACGTTTTTTTGGGCAATTATAATTATTTAAAATAAGGGAAGGTGGAAAAAAGGAGAAAAAAAAAGTTAAAACGAACCACCTTATTCATCAATCGCAAACTATAACGACAAAAAAATAACTGCTAAATACATACATATTATTTTTATAAAGTTTTCTAATAAATATTTGTAATGCGTATAAGTGCAGTTATAAGGGAATGCTGCCGGTAAGATAAAAGGGATTAAATAAATGAAGAGAAATAAAATTTTGATAAGTGATAGTTGATTACAATAAAATATCATTACTTAAAAATTCAATTATATATACAACCTATCAGTTTAATGATAGAAAGAAAAAATACTATGAATTGTACCACGTAGGTACACGTGTAAATTGTCAATAAATAAATATTATGTGAACTTTATCGTTATGCGGTTGGTTAACAACTAACCGTATTAAAGTATTTCATTAGTAATAATTAGTTAGTTATTCGATTTAATTGATGATGTTTGTGAGTTATTAAATATATATTTTGATATTTGATGCGATATCTCTTTATAGATAATTATTGAGTAATAATAAATGAATAATAAAAAAAATAACATTTTATTGTACAATTGCTTTAAAATAATCAGCCTACGTAATAATATCGTTTAAAATTCGTGTTTTGAATATAAATTCAAATTTAATTTGAATATTATTACATATTATATTGCTGTGTTCTGATATTTTCTAAGCCATAAAATAATATATGTATAATATTATTAAAAAAATGTGCCGTGTAGATCATTCAAAATCTATATTTTACCATTCTATAAGTGTACTTTACATGCCATATCTAGACGTACGCCTCTACCTATATATTTCTTACCTAAAAATCGTTATAAAATAGTTTTTTTTATTTTTTTTTAGTCAAATACATTTATTAATGATAATGGTTCTAAACAGGGCATAAACAATGCGAATATTTCAAATCAAAAGAACTATTAAAGACTCATCTACATTACCATTAACCATTTTCGATATACAAATTTTGAATTGTTGCGATAAAGCTCTAAACGAAATTTAAAAAAAAGGTGTGGATGAATGAATGATAAATAAGAATTTGTATTTGCATTATTGTTCTAACTTAGCAATCCATATTTTAGTACTATAAAATATAAAAATAAGATTCGGTTAAATAGTTGGACAACATTTTAATAACCTTAATTGAAATGTTATCACAAGCTAGAGAAAAAAAAACCGATATTTTAAATGAGAATTACACTTAATAAACGATTTTAATTTTAATAAATAGGCGTGGGTGACACGGAAAATTACAAAATATTGGACAATGTTTTTACTACGGAAATATTAAAAAAAAATTATTGATTTTATTTTACTTTTCTTGGTTTGATTTAATTTCAAGTATTCGAATGAAAACCATATACGTATGATGTGATTGGATTTGAGATACCGATTATCGAATAAAAAATATTATCGATCGATAGTCGCTAGTCAAGTCTGCAAATGGTTACTTCATAATTGACAAATTTTGCAACAGTTTTTATATTACACATATTATAATTCTTAGTTCTTGTCATCTTTTTATTGATTAAAGATCAAATCATGAAGAATTCACAGTTCAAATTCTCTGTGTTTAAAACAATAAAACAAAATCTTAAGAACAAATCTAAATAAAATAACCGGATAAATAATTAGCTATAAAAACAGTTGACATTTAAATTAACCGTTTTCATTATGGACGATTTATAATACAGAATCTTACGACATGATTAAGAAAAAGAATTATTTCTAAAACAAACCAACAAATTTGAGACATTAGAATAAGTAAATAATTGTCAAGATAAAACGATTTTAATAAAATATTATACTTTTTCTTTTAGATATAATGAAAATGTTATGTGTTCACTTTCGATTTGAACTATAATTGTTTAAAATGATTAATTTTATTTTAATTAAGATTTTAAAAAAAATATGTAAATCGCAAGTAAATACCTAATAATGATAAAACATTAATTGAAAAAAAGAAAAGAAAACACTTTTTAGGCAATTAATTAGGTATGCGTTCATTTATTAAAAGTTTATAAATAGGAGCACATTTAATTCATGAAATAAAGATTTTTTCCTATAAATTTCATTGTTCATTCACAGTTTAGGAACAAAACTTAACAAGAAAATATTATTTGTTTTTTCTATTTTATTTTTCGAATTAATGATGTTACATATCGAAGAAGGTCGAGTCCATTTATCGTATCGCTCATTTTATATATAATTCATATAAACACGAGAATTATAAATATATTAAATATCATATCAATTTAGAGCTAATATTTATGCTGATGGATTTTCATGAAAAATATATATGTTCTTGTCATATGTCACGTTTAATAAATGTGATCTATAAGTTTTTCTATTCAATAATATTTATGATTACCATTTTTATATTATATGAAATACTAATAATAATAATTATTATTATTAGTGGTATGGATAAACCTTTCTTAAGTAGATATATATTTGTATGTAGAAGAACTGAAGGAGAGAGAAGTAACAGTAGCTTCATTATCAATAATGGAATGTTGTAACTTGTAACGATAAAAGAGGTTCCGAAAAAAGGGTTTAAAAATTATATATCAAACGTGCTCAGGCTTGTGAAAATTTAACTAATTAATGGAAAAAGAAAATAAGAAATGTTGTTCCCTATTATTGTGAAAACTACAAAAACTAATAGACCATATTCAATTTTGTGTTTCGCGTTTTTCGTCAATTGGATTTTTATTGCTGTTATCATTTTTTCTTATATAAAATAATGCGAAAATACTAGGCGCAATAGTATTACATAGGGATATTAATGCAAAACCCAAAAATTTATAAGAATATCTCACGCCTTATATGAATCTATAGCTCTGACTCTAACCAGAGAGATCATGCCAGGTTTATATAAGTAACCTACTTACTGAGCTTCGATATTAACATACTTTCTTGAATTATATTATGGTTGAATTTCTCAACACTTTCCTCTTCTTTATCATTTAGAAAAATTACTTTCTTGAATTATATTATGGTTGAATTTCTCAACACTTTCCTCTTCTTTATCATTTAGAAAAATTTATGAATTTAGTTTTTCTATATGAAGAACGTTTTACTCAACCCTACACATCTGTCTTAAACGCAACAAACGGTGCTCATTTATAACTTGCTGAGGATACGAATACAGAATGTTTACGTGTATGTGTGTAAATGTTAATATGTATACGCTGGTATTCACTTTACAGGTGGAATGATGTGAAGAAGGTAACCGTTTTAAATATTATTAATAATTAAGAACATCTCATCTCATTCCCATATTATGAAACAATTTGCTAGTAAAAGCTCATTTAATTATGTAATGATAAATTGTATTTTATTGACTACGATTAATGAAAAGCTAAAATGTTAAACGATTTAATTGTAATTGTCTACAGCGATTACAATTTACATATATTTATTATTTAGGGAAGAAATTGTAAATGGCTTATCGCCACCAGAAGGAAAACGTAGGTAGGTATTTGTTTATCACATTTAACCGAATTTAGTTTATAAATAAATTTAATTATTTTATGAATCATCTTAAATTTATAATATGTTTTATCTCAAATATAAATGTTATGACTAAAATAAAATCAAACAAAAAAACTTCTTTTCATTTTCTGCACGCTGTGCTACAAATGAACAGTTAAAATGTACGCGCGCTTATTTTAAAAAGAAGTTTTCGTAAAAATTCAATTAGAAATAATAATAATAATAATAAAAAAGTAAGAGTTTAAAAAATAGAAATATTATTCAATTTGCTAACATTTCATTAAATTTAAATAAATATAATTTTATTCAAAACTGATAAACCGGCTAATTTTGTGTGTTTTAAAAAGAGAAAAAAAAAATTGAAATCTTTGTTTGGCAGTAGATGAGTAAAAAAAAAAAAAAAACTGTATATATTATGTATTCATTCGATGAATAAGTCGAGTGTCTTCGTTGATCATACATACAGACAATAGGCAGACAAAGTACGACTTTCACCTTGCGTAAACATCAAACGATCTCTTTTTTGTATTATTATTATTATTATTATTATTTGTTCTCCTTGTTACTATTCCAATCTATAAACGCAAATTCTAAATCAACAAAATTTTAAGTAGGTACATAATAATGTAATTGTTTGAAAAGTAGTCGGTCATCATCGTTGTCGGTTGCCGCGTCGGTGTCGCATGTATACTGTCTTGGTTCGCTGATTTGCAATTTTTTTTTTTTTTGTTATTGTTGTAATTCTCTCTTTGATTTTTACTTTTTTTTTTTTTTTATTACATTTCGATGTAATTCATATAATTATTAAAGTTTTGTTAACTTTCTTGTTTGTCGATTACAAACATTAATTGCAATCTATTTTTGAGAATAGATTTCATTTTTATTTTGGAATTTGGAGTAAACTAGACAATAACAGAACAACATGCTGATAAATAGTAACAGATTTCATGTTTCGTTTTTTTTTTATTTATTTTTCAAAAAGATATTCATGTATTCATGTAAAAGAATTGGGTTTAGGGAGATTTGCTGTGGAACAATGATTTTCGTATAAATTTGACATCCCGATTATCAACCATGAAATTGGTTGGTAATGATCAAATATAACGTAACAATAAGTATGTCACAAATTACGATCCAAAAATCAAATCTATGTAACTGAAAATAGAAATAAAATTGACATAAGAATAACTTAAAAGTATTTATACCGATGAAATATTTTCCATTCGAAATATCATTACATTTAATGAAATACAATTCAGATTCGCTGTGATGTCTTAAGAGAGAAGAATTTCTAAACATATTCATTGCGGTATATAAATCGTTGAATAAATGGTCGTTATAAGGATCAATAATAAATATTATCCAGGGCGCTGCATACATAATTCATAATATTTTTTTTTCTGTTCCATATGTTTATAATTTAAATAAAATGCAAATCTTCAATTCAATATCTCGTGTTTCTGTTTCAAGTCTATTCTCTTTTTTAGGAAATTTCAATATATTCGATGCCTCTGCTATAAAAATTTATGAAAATAGTTCAAGTTTATTGTTATTATTAGCTAATTGTAATGTATTTCATAAAATATTTATCATAAAATCTAAAATATTTGTTTAAACCGGAAGTCGATAAATATTGTCATTTATTTTTTTGTAAACATCAAATAGGTAGGTAGCTAACTTTACTCTAATCAAAATATGACAATTTCATTATAACCTTACGCTGGTCATCTGTGCTGTCAATTACTCGTCGTGACTTTAAAGTGAGTATCTGTCATAAGGCGCTTTCTATTTACCCTAAGAACTGAAGAGTCTTCGGTTAACATAATGCCGCTCATCAGTGAATATACGCGACAGTTTTTGATGCCTCTTCTTTTAAATTTGTTCTATTTACAACAGAAGTGATATAGAATTGTAATTTTATTAACTGAAGACCTTCAAAACAACTGCACAAGCCAAAACCCCTCGGCAGTTAAAGTGAAGAATCTCACGCCGGTACCGCCAGCCCATGAGCAAACTACTGATGAGATTCTCTTCAGTTAAAAAGAACAATTATTTTGATGTGAAGAACTGAAGTCTGAAGGAGTTCAGTTCTTCGGGTAAATAGAAAGCGTCTATAATCGGAACCACTAATTTTCAAATTCAATCAGTCATTCTTACATAGGAATAACATATGTTAAAATAAGTAAAGTTATGATTGAAAAATGAGATGAATATCAAGTTGATAACAATTCTCTAACTCATCTAATCTAATATGAAAATGCAAAACGTTTACAATAGAAGCAAATACTTATAACAAATTTTCAAATCATAAATAATTCATTCTATTTCGTTTTTTGTTCTCTCAATAAAGAATTTAAAAAAAAAAAATTTACAAAAGGCTAAACCTAACGAACATCGAATTTAATAAAAAAAATATTTATATCTATCATCATCAAAACCAAACTAAAACTATAAACGAAACCGAACTAACGAAAAAATAATAATAATAAAAAGAAGAAAAGAAAAAAACAACACAAAAACTATAATCACCTAATTTATATCATTAGAGTAACGGTGAACCGAATTTTATTATTATTATAATGTTCTTTAAAGTATTGTAGTGTTCGCGAGTCTCGCGGTTACCATAATTCTTCTTGACCGTGAGTATTTTATCTTTTTTTTTTGTCTTTCTTGGCTTTTTCTATTTTATATTTTTTTTAATTTCTTTTTGGCAACGTCATAAATTTTGAACTGAATATATTTTCTGAATTTATGAGCAACCAGTTGAGGAGTGGCCTAACGTTAAATTTAAGAAAGACTCAATTACCTACTCGAAATTAAGTTTGTAACATTTTTATCTTCTCTTGACTTCTCAATTCAAGTTTATTGCGGAGGATATTTATAAAAGTTTTGTACAAACAACTCAACATAAATAACAGCTACAAAATCGGTATCAATTGTCTCAAAAAAAAAAAAAAGTAATAACGCCAACAAAAATATATTTACTTTCTTCTTTTGGGCCCGTTATATTGTTAATGTGTTTAATATGTACAACATAGTGAATTTATGTGAGACTGATTCTGATTTCTGGTTACCAGCAAAATTTGATAATTTTTAGTTTCTTTGCCAAATAAATAAGAAATAATAATACTAAAAAAAAAAATAGAAAAAAAAAACTCAGAACGATGATGACGGATCGCACGGACGATTAATATGAATGGCATACAAAATAATATATGTTATGAATGATGTTGATGATAAAGTAATGATGATGATGAATATGATGATGAAAAGAGGTGTGTGTGAGTAAGTATGTGTTGTGTATTACTGGGTATCATTGTGTATATTATGTGAGCGCCGGACAGTGTACCGCAAGTGACGTCCTTTTGACGCATACATTTAATATATTATTTCTATAATATTTTGATAATATTTTTCTTTTGTTTTCGCCCAACAGCAAAACTACTTAATGATGTTTATATTAATTTTGATTCGAACATCTATTAAACCCATTCCACAACATAAGTGTGTAGTAAGCAAAAATTATGCAAAATTACAAATTCACAAAACTAAAAAAAAAAAAGAGAAGCAATAAAAAACATAAAAATAAATTTCGGCTACAATAGGTTTACATACATACACAGATATCACTCATACACAGTCGACCAACCTAATTCTTTTTGCCGAAAATCATAAGGAAAAAAGAAAAGAAAAATAAAGAAAAAGATAACACGCGGAAATATGCCATTTCTTGAAATATAAAATAAAAGTACCACCGAAATATTGCTGATGAATTTCTTAAATAAAGAAATTAAATAGATGAAAAAAATCATACTTTTTTATACATTTTTTTTTGCTTACCTTTTCTATATTGATTTGTTAATCCTATAATTTCTTCCTATTTATTTTTTAAATAATTATTTATCCTTTTGATATATTTTTAATGCTGTAATCGAACATTCAGCATTATTGCAGCTAATTTTCTATTAATATTATTATCATTTTCTTTGTAACAATAAGAATAATATACAAAAAATCTTTTTGGCCATGTCGGTTTTTGGCTGCTACACTACTTCTACATTGTATATTTATTGGGTGCTGCTGTGTGTGCGGGTTTTTTTTTTTTTATATATATTTCGTTTTCACTTCAGAAATATTATACTTTTTTTTTACATTGACGACGACGACATTGCGTCCATTTTTTTTAAACACAATTATTACACATAAAACACTGCACAATTTTTATCACTTGAATTGCATACGAATGTTCGCAGATTTACTAAAAATTTATGCAATTTTACGGAAATGTAATTGAATTATTATCGAATGAAATTTTGTAGAATCAAAACTACAAAAGGATACACGCACCGATGGTCTATTTTAATGCGCCCATCTTGAATTTTGTTTGTGTCAGTGTATTTGTGGTAGTGCCATATTTGTTGATTCGGTCGGTTGGTGTGTGAAAAGTGATGTCAGATGCACATGATTTTCCCATATATTTGAATATAATAATGTTTGAAGTTGAATAGCAGTTGCGTTCGTTTCAGCCAAAGACAATACAGTACTACATTGTCTTTGGTTTCAGCATTTAGAATGTTTGATGTTAATGAATTTAAAAATGCGGTATTCTCTTGTGTTATCAAATATAAGTAAGGGAACAGTGTTGGCACTTTCTTTGATCAGATCATGATCATTTTAAAATCACGATCTATTTGTTAAAATTTTTTTTTTTTTAAATCAAATATAATTAACAAAAAAAAAAGAAAAAAACTAAATAAACATATAATAGACTTTATTGTAGTGTATTACATTGCAAAATCACAGAATAAGTTCATCTGTTGTAAATCTAACACTCATTTAAATCCCACTTAAAATATTGATACTCACACCCCATTCAATCTAGTGTTTTATAATACTTATTCTAAGGAGCATTTGACAGTAAATACATTAGATTTCAGTTCAAGGTTCATAAAATAAGTATTATTATATAATACTAGATTGAATGAGGTGTCAGTCGGTCGACGTAATAATCATACCCATACTCCACACAAGTTTCTAGCAACTTGACTTGAAAAATTGTGTAAAAAGAGTGAATGGAAAATCACATATGGTTGAAGAGTTCGAAAGCTATTTTACTTGGAAAAAAGAAAAACCAATTAATCATGTTTTAAACTCTACATTCATATATGCGATTTTACATTCACATCTCGTTCTTTTACATAATTTTTTAAGTCATGTTTGCTAGAAACTTGTGTGGAGTATGGGCATAACAATAACTTATCGTTTGTCAATCATGTTGATCAACAAATTGCTAAAGCTAGATCAAGACTAGGCTTTCTAATGAAAACGTATTCAAATTTTAATGATCCCTACTCACTTAAGTCAATATACTGTTCATTGGTTCGTCCAATAATAGAATATGGTTCGATTATATGGAATCCTTTCTATGATATTCCTGTAAATAGCATTGAATCAATTCAAAAAACGTTCATAAAATATTCATTAAGAATGTTAAATTGGAGGGATCCCCTTAAACTACCATCCTATAACGATAGATCTAAAGTGATTAACATTGAAATTCTCGAATCAATAAGGGATAAATTTGAATTGTTGTTTGCATTTGATGTGATGACTGGTTCTATTGATTCTCCTACGATCTTGGGCAAATTTAGACTTAATGTTCCGCCTCGTCGATTTAAAAACACATAGAAAGAACTAACTATGCCGAGAGAGAGCCAATAACAAGACTATCAAAGAGAATTAATGGCTGTAAGTGTTTTGATTTTTCTATTTCGCGTATAAAAGCACATAAGTGAACACATCCAAAAACTGCAAGTGATAATCTATTTATATTTATTTATTTATATATATTGTATAATCAACGCGAAAAAAAAAGAAAAAAAAATCTTAAATTAAATAAATAAATAAATATTTTTTTTTAAAAAAGGATGATCTTAAATTTTGGATCAAGATCGTTTTAAGACGCTATTGAGAAATGATCTATATAATTTTTTTTGATGTTCTTTACTAACACTGTAAAGGAGCATTATTAGTTATACTGATAATTTTGAATTAAACTAAAAATGAATAAATCTGCCCCAATAGCAATTTGTATACTCATACAGAAGTCACCATTTACTTACCAGCCAGGTATAGCTATCGATAAGCAATATAATAGATAGATAGTGATCGATTTACGAGATTTCTACCATTCATACGATTAATGTACCACTCATTGACCTTAAATGTAGTAAGCATACATCTGATACAGCTGAAGATAAATTAAGCAAATATAAAACCAATTTGTTGTAAATATGTAAAAGTAATTTCTTGTATAAGTACATAGATCTATCTATCCACAACATACTCATCAATTTGATATTTTTAAAATAAAATTTCTTCCAATTTATGTTGTATGTTAAATGAATTTATTTATTTGAGAATCACGTCGAAACCAAAACCTATATAGATTTTCCAGCAACTATTCAAAGATAATACTTTGGCCACGTTCCGCCACATGTGAACACTGAACATACTTCGTTAAAGACCAAATATAAGACACCTTTTTCTTATCTCAGGAGTCAGGATGGTCCTGAACTAATAAAAATTTACGTGTTACAGGGGGTTTACTCTGGATAGCAGATGGCAAAAAAAAGCACGATGGCACTCGCTGGTTGGTCGATTGCACTGATGGAAATGCAATCCACCAATAGAGTAAGAAAGGGTTTGACAGATTTTGACATATTTCGTGATTTTTATGTGGTTTGGTTATGTCAATTTGGAGAAAAACAAACCGTATTTTGTATGAAAGTGTGTGTTTTTTTCTCTTTTCTTTGTTTTTCCAAGCAGTTTAGTGAAAACTTTCTTTTCTTTTGTTTTTAACTTTTATACTTCGAGTAATTGTGAGTAAAAGTGTTGTGATATCTAATATTTATTTTTCATCAAAATTTATTAATTAATACATTTTCATTTGTCGTTTTTTGCAATCACAGATTAGGGACCATTCACTTATTATGTCACGCTTTAAGAGAATTTTCCAAAATTTTGTTCATGCATATTTCTGTAAATATCAGTCGCACCTTAATTTTGAGGTGGTCTATCAGCCATATTAGGGGGTATAAATGGTGGAATGGAAGCCAAGTATATCAGCACAGAATTCATTTTCTGCTCTTCCCTAGCGGGGGAACTCTGGTAAGAGTAAAATAATGTTAGATGTCAGAATGGTGGAATTGTAGCCAAGTCCGTGTATGTAGAGAATTCATTTCCAGTTAAATAAATGAAAAAATCGTAATAACTGTGTTTTTTGTCTTTTGATTTTGTAGGGCCCATTTATATTGATCCAAAATATAAAATAATTTTGATATTGAGGAGTTAAGTCATGATTTTTTGGAAACTAAGTAATGCTGTTTCAGAAGTTAAGTCACACTATTTTTTTTTGGAAGTTATGTCACTGAACTTTTTTTTGGGGAAATTAAGTCAATTTACTTTAGAAAGATAAGTCACTTTTTTTTGGGAAGTTATGTCATACTTTTAGGAAGATAAGTCATGCATTTTTTGGGAAGATGCGTCACCTACGTCCAATATTGTGACGTTCACAGGAGGGGGAGTTAGTAGTAATAACGTGTGAAGGGTTATAAAAATGAAAAAAAACGTGTGACGCAATAAATAAATAAATGAATTATTTATATCGTTTTTATATACTTAATTATACTTTATTTTTTTGTCGCGGTCTATAAAAAAGATAATAGAAATGTTCTCAAAAACGAGAAAAAAATCCTAAATTAAAATAGCATAACAAATAAATAATTAAAACAACAGCAGTTACGATAACTAACTAAAACAGTAAGTAGTTCTGTAGTATATTGAAGATATTTGCAGATATGTGGTTATCTTATTTATAAAGATGTTTGAAACATAGTAAAACATAATAGGCAGTTAGGGCAAATGGCGTGAACGTAGAAATTTCAAAAAAAATATTACATTCGACATAAAATAAGCGGAGTTTGACCATAAGGTCGCGTTAAATATAACTAACGTAATATATAATATTTTTATTTCGTTCACGCCTTTTGCCCTAGCTGCCTAATAAGGGTACTTACTCACTTTTCACGTTTTACATATATAAAAAATAGACTATACGAGGTTTACGCTATTTACGAGGGTCGTAAGCTTTTAAGTGAATACCCTTAATATAATCATTTGTGAAAAATACATTTTGGTTGTGACAGTCTTTCCGCAACAATATTTATTTATTTTCTAACATTCTTCTACATCGCCTTCATTTCTTTCCTCATAGGTGTAATGCCTTTGATAGCTTATATTTTGTACACAGGCTTTTTGATAAAATTATGTTACTAGAAGATGCTTATGATTTAATTAGATTTTTTCATTTAGTAAGTATATTAAACTTCATTGGAAAATTAAAAATATTGATCTAAAAATTTAAATTTAAATCATTTATAAGTATTTATAAATAGTAACTAAATATCACTTATTTGAATAATGCAATGATGAAAGAAAAAAAAAGAAACAAAAGTAAATCAACATATGGTAAGTTTTGACATTTCTATTTTTATTTAATGACAATTACATTCCTGTAGTTGCGTTCTGTTGGAACGTAAAAGTTTAAAACTGATTCTGAAACAGCGAAATTCATTCATATTTTTCATATTATGTACATCAGCGCCTAAAATAAGAAATTTTAAGAACCGACCAAAATTTTTAAGAACTATAATCAGTTCCGAGATATTGCTGCTTCTTTTTATATAAGTATTTCTTTTCAAGAAAATCTAGCCTACTGTATAATATGTTTATAAAAATCGTACTACATTTGATATTAAATTAATATCTTATTTTAATTAATATATTATGATATTACTATAACATCATTTAGCCGTGATGCAAAGTGCAAAGATATTTAAATCACAACTATTCAAATTTTTTTTGCGCTATTATAAGTATACATCAAAAGTTAAAATGCCGTAATAAAATCTAGCGCGATTGAGTTTATGTTTATGCGCGCACATTTAAAGCGACTTTAAAATTTAAAGACGCTTTATTTGCGCGAATAAACGGTATAAAGTGGCTTTTAAAGTGACTTCAATTATTTAAAGTCGCTTTAAACGTGCGCGCATAAACATAGTCAATGCAAATAGCAAATGTGGCCCTCGCTACAAATATAGTGCGGCTACATTTGTGCATTATAGTGTATGTACAGTACCGGATTAACCATATGGTCTTAGAGGGTCTCAGACCCTGGGCGCTGGGAAAAAGTGGCGCTGGAAAAATGAACAATGAAAAAAAATAACACTAA